>PYSR01000115.1:0-112482 GCA_003049425.1 Magnaporthiopsis incrustans | reverse complement strand
CCCCAAACATTTCTTTCCTTTTTTTCTTCTTCGTCTTCTCTTTTTTTTTTCACTCCTTCGCGGCCCTGGCGGCGCACGGCTTGAACTCGCCAAAGACCTTCTTGATCTCGGGAATGGCGCTGAGGCCGGTCATGTACCTCACAACGTTGGGCGCCGCCTTTGCCATTTCGGCGTCGAGCATGAAGGTCGCGGTGAAGAAGAGGACGCCGGCGACGACGGTGTCGGCCATGGAGAGCTTGTCGCCGACTAGGAAGGCCCTGCCGTCCTTGAGCTCGGCGTCGAGGGCGAGGACGGCGCGCTGGTAGCCGGCGACGCCCGAGTCGTAGGCGGCCGGGCTGCCCGGGTACAGCTTCAGGACGTAGCCGAGGAATATGGGCGTGGTGTGGGCGGCCACCTCCGTCTCGGCGTAGATGGACCAGCGCAAGACCTGCGAGCGCTCGGCCACCGTCTTGCCGAGCAGCTGGTCGGCCAGCGGGCCCGACGCGGCGACGTGGGCGCAGATGGCGACGCTCTCGGTCAGGCACAGGCCGTCGGCCGTCTCCATGGCCGGCACCTTGCCGAGCGGGAACTTGGCCAGGAACTCGGGCGTCTTGTTGGCCACGCCGAACTCGAACGTGGGCACGCTGAGCTCGAGCCCGTTCAGGGCGGCCAGCACCTGGGCCTGTGCGCGGGGTTGGTAGCGTGGTCAGTTTAGCGTGGCATGGTTCATGCCCCGCGTCGTCCAGGGGGAGGGGTTCGCCAGCGCCGTCCGCTTACCGACTTGACACGGCGGTTCTCCGGGTAGGAGTAGATGGTAGCGAAGGGAGCCATTGTGGGAGGCGAAAGCGGATGTTTTGCTTTATTTTGCTGCTTCTCGATTGATGGCGAGTGTTCAGCGACCGATCTGGGCGCTCACTGAGCGTGGAAAGAGGGGACAACGCATTTCCTTTAATAGGTATGTACTTACCCGTGGGTACCCACTGCCAGCGGATGGAAGGCAAACATCCCGGGGCGTTATCCCACTCGGGAAGCTGTGGATTACCTTTATGGTTTGTCGGTCGATTTCAATGCCGGCACTCGCCAATAGCCCCAACTTGGCAGCTCTTCGCCCCGTATTATCGTTGGGCATGGAAGGAGCTGACAAATGGGGACAGTATGAGTATTGTGGCTCAACCCCCACCCACCTCATGCAAGGTCCTCCACCCCTGCCAGCCCGGTTAGCATGAAGTTTCAGCTGCGAATGGGACCTTTTTGTCGGTGAAGATTTGGAAACTGGGAGACGCTAAAAAGGACCCGGATGGGAAGAAGAAGGAAAATCAGATCAGTCACTAATCTAAGCACTGTACTTATTGGCGGGAGCTGGACCTCAAGCTGCGACGGCTCAAATGCATTTCGCGGCCTCGCGGCCCCGCAGGATGCAGTACTGAGTCAGGGCCGGCAGTGTCCAAGGTGGAAGCTTCTCGTGGGTTGCATCTCGATAAGCGGCCATCGTCCTTATATCCAATGGATTGCGTGTTCTCCGAGATTTGGACGGGCGAAGGCGGGAGCTAATGTGCGGGAAACTTCTCGAACAGCTGTGCCATTGGTCCGGCGGCCGCGGAGCCGGTCCGCGGGGGATGCAAAACGCCACGGCTGTCGGGCACATCCCGAAATTACCTAATGAATCGATGTTCTTTTACGGGCAGTTTTCATCGCCATACCGTGGAAAATTAAACGGATACTGTGTAGGTAGGTGCAGGTAATTGCATACACACGGCGTTCTGGTCAATTCTCGACACCTGCTACATACTGCCCCGCTCCCAGAGACCTCCGCACTGTGTGGACGTAAAGCCGCGGGGCCTGTTTCCCCTCATCGCCTGCTTGGCGGGAGTGGGCCCCGTCGCTCTCGGCCAAGGTTGTTCTCTTGAGGATCTGCTGCGCCAGCGTCTGGTTTGCCGTGACCGTCGTCACCTCCTCGTCGGCCTCCCACCCGTACAAGAACGACTCCATGTTGGCGTCGTTGAGCAGGTCCCGCGCCACAGAGCCGGCCACCCGCGGCAAGGCTCCCTCCTCGACCAGCGCCTCCCAGCGCTCCGCCATCCGGGCGTCGACCACCCTGATTGGCAGCGGCAAGGAAGACGGGACAGGGTGAATCGAGTGCCGCTGCAGCTCCCGCCTCGCCTCTTCTTCGGAGCCCAAACCCGAACTGTGGCTCGCAGGCGGTGGTGGCGGCAGAAGAGCGGCCAGGCGCGCCGACTCGCCGGCCGAGCCGAGCGTGTCGACGATCTGGCGCACGCGCCGCGCCGCGCCCAGCGTGCACACCAGCTCGCGGCCCGCGAGCAGCGGGTACAGGAACCCGGCCGCGGTCGGCTCGACGCCCGACAGCTCGGCGCGGACCTGCTTGCGGATGTCGGGGCGGTGCCAGGCCTGCTCGGGCACGTGCGCGTGCGAGATGTCCGAGATGAGCGCCATCAGCGTGCTCGCGTCCAGGTTCGCCACGGGGCCGACGCTCACGACGCGTCCGAGGGCGTCGCTGGCCGGCGCGGGCGGCGCCAGGTTTTGCAGCGCCGTGTCCAGCGGTGGGGTGGGGCTGGTGCAGAAGGGCGAGTCGGCGGCGTCGACGACGATCGAGATTGGTGACGACGAGAGTGCTTGACTGCTGCCCATTCCGCGAACCCTGCCTAGGAGACGGCCGATTTCCTGGTGCGAGTGCTCCCTGACTCGGGTGAGCACAATGTGCAGCGTGCGGGGCTGGTCGCTGCGGCAGCGGCACTTGGCCGCCTGTGAAAGCCCCTGGACGGTCTGGACGAGGGATATTGTGTCCATGTCGTCGTCGCCGTCCTCTGAGCTGGCGCTTCCCGTCATTCCTTGAGCCCCGTCTGCGCCGTCTCCACGATCTTCCCTGCCCCAGTCCCAGCCGGCTTCGGCCATTTCGTGTAGCAGTCGTGACTCGGTGATTCCCAGCACACGGAGCCACGTCGCTCCGCCGTCCACGACGGCATCAACAAGAGCCACCTCCTTTGTGCGTTTGCCCCCTCTTGCTTGACTGTCCTGTTTCGCATTCTGCCTGCTTTCCTTGTCAAACTTCTGCCCGACGGCCTTGAGGTCACGGCATCGTTTGATGATGGCCCACTGTGCTTCTGCGGATGGGAGGTTGGAGCAATCAACGCGGCCCCGGATTCTTTTCTCGGCTGCAGCGAGCTCCTCTCCGAAGTCCGGGGCCCCGTTAGCGGGAGAACAGAGGCCGATGCCAGCGTCGCTTGCCCATGGGATGCCAGGAAATCGTGTCTTGAACTCCCCCAGAGCCTTCTCGTTCCCCCGCATCTCGGCCTCAACCCGTTTGTAGAGAGGCCGGAGCCCGTTCACAGAATTGGGCTGGGATCGCGCCACGGAGGCATTATTTGGCACCGAGCTCTGAATGTTATCCAGGCCCCTTTCGCCGTTGGGCGAGTCTTGGATCCCGGCCACGTCTCGCCCCATGTTTCCTGCCCCACCACCGATGGTGGTCCGCTCAAGGAGACTTTGCAGCTCCTGCAGCAGGGCATGCGCCCGCCGCTGGGAATTTTCCATGTCGCGCACAGTTGCTGCGGCTTGGGTCAACCCCAGCGGCTGCCCATCGCTTATTGGTACCGCAGGCATGGTCTGGTGACTGTGTTGGACAAAGGGAGGTTGTTGCAGCTTTTCGCGGGGCAGGCAACCCCACCAGGGCGGTGACTCGGCGAGACCTGGCTGCGGAGTGCCCAATGACGGTAGCTGCTAATTGACAAACAGCCCTGACATGACGTGTATGGATGCTCGGGTTCAATCACCGGTAGTCGCACTTTCAAGATCCGGGTGAGGCGTAATTGGTGGCGCGTAGAAAATCTGTGTGGCATGGCCTTCAGGCTCGTTCGTTCCTGTGGTTTTGGCCTCGTGGTCGCTTCCCCGCATGAGCCACCGGCAGGCAGGGTGGATCTCCTCATGACGCTGCCGGGATGTTGGCCTGCGTTCTTTGTTTGCGGCAGATTCAGACCGCTTCTACAAACACTCAACAAATGTCGCATGCTTTTTTATATAAAGTGAGAATGAACATTGCGTCTACGGGATTTACAAATCGCGACTCTTTTTCCCAAGTAGGCCGGCTCCTTGGTGCTTTCGTTTTAACTAATTAATTACACGTTACACACTGAAATTACACCACTAACCCACTGTCCACGCCTTGAAACAAGCCACCTTCTAACCTCGGCTTTACCTCGTAGGAACAAACCGCCCGATCAGCAGCATCGCGTTTACCAAAATCACGACTCCTTCGCCCGTCCTAGTATGCAATCTTGTCGGCAGCCTGATTTCTGAAATGGAAAGCCGACGCAGGGACCGGACCGCCAAGGACGATATAATCAAGACCAGGGATCGTGCCACGCCGGGGATATTACAGTAATTAAAGTGGGACCGAAAAGCTTCTCCAACGTAGATATAATCGCACACACGCATCCAAGATACATGCCTAGGATCAGTCTCTACAGATAAAAGGGCATTCCAAGGTCTGCGGATAAACACAAGCCACAATATGTACAAAACTACAAGGCCTCGTTACATTAAACTACCCGCTATGCTACGCCGCTCCTATTATAAAAGCCCAGCCGAAAACTCCATCACACTCCACCATCAAAGTCAAACGCAAACGATCCCGTTTTCCATCGGTCCCACAAATCTGCTATGCGCAGTTCCATAAAGCCACAATGCTCCGGCCAGACGGTCCATCTATGCGGCTTGCCATAGTACACAGCCCAAAAATGTCCCTCGCCGTCGGCCTCGGAAAGGCCAGGTGCGCGCAGCAGATCACCGGGTTTTTACGAGGCCATGATGCTCCGGCCGCCGTCAGCCGTGACCCGGTTACGCACGCGCACCTTGCGCATGCCGCTGCCCAGACGGCGGAAGACGCGGCCGTCCTCGCCGGCGCCGGCCTCGTACACGTCGACGGCCGCGCTGGGCGCGAACAGGAGCGCCTCGCCGACGCGCAGCCGCACGATCTGCGAGAACAGCTCCGCCAAACCGCTGCCGTCCGCCTGCTTCTCCGCACCGTCCTCTTCTTTCGCCAGCACCGCCGACGCCGCGCTGGCGCCAGCGAGGTGGCGCTGCAGGACCTTGAGCCAAGCCGGCGACGTGAAGCGGTGCACGATGGTGACGGAGCACAGGTCGAGCAGCGCAGGCGACACGGACGGCTCCTGGGTCGCGATGACGACGCGGCAGCCCTGGTGGCGCTGCAGGCGGATGGTGGACAGGAGCGACTCGGTCAGGGCGCGAGCGTCGGCCGACTCGGCCGGGGCGCCGTTGGCGCCACCCATGTACTTGTGCGCCTCGTCCAGAGCCACGACGCGGCCGATCTGCGAAGAGTCCTGCTCGAGGAACAGGCTCAGGCAGATGTTGAAGAGCGAGCACGCCGTGTCCGGCTTGACACAGGGGCACGAGAGGTCGACAATCGTGAGTTGGCCCGCCTGTTGGTAAGGATTGTTGACGACGTCGTCAGCGGGATTTGGTCGCAGGGAAGGGGTTGCCCAGTGGGTGTCCGAGGCGGAAAGGACGGAGAGAATGGAAAGAACTCCTGCGCACCTGCGGCGTCCAGTCGGTGCCCAAATCGTCAGCGGTGACCTTGCGGATGCTGCCCCTCTCCGTGGTCAGGAAGTTGTGCGAATACGCCTGCTTCTTGATCATGAAGCTCTCGAGCGTGTCGAGGCGCTGCTTGAGAGGCGCCTCCTGCGCCGGGGTGAGCTCCTCGCGCTCCATCATCTCCTTGAACTTGCGGTACTGGAACGGCAGCGAGGGCTGGCCGTCGGCGGACGCAAGCGCCTGCTGCTCCAGTCTCAGGTCGCGGAGGATGCGCTGCACCACGTGCAGGTACAGGGGGATGCTGCTACTGTCGTCAACTCCCATGAGTCCCATCATGCGCTTCGTGTTGAGGTCCCTCTCGTCCAGACGCAGCGGGCGGACGGTAACACCGGGGATCTTGGCATAGACCTTCTGTTTGTACGAGAGTGTGTCAGATCTTCATAGCTGTTACGACAGGGCAGTCCGCTGGCTGATAGCCACTTGCCTTCATGGTATTGAAGTTGGTGGGCGCGCACAACACGCGCACTTTCACCGCCGGGTTGGAAGCCAGATGGGCCGCCTCGCAGGGCTCGCCTCCTGCGTCGGTGACGAAAGTGTCGTAGTGAAAAACGATGCCGGTAAGGGGCCGCGGCAGGATGTTGGCGGCGGAGGGAAGCAGACAATTCTCCAGAAGGCAAGAGAGCGTATGGCTCTTGCCAGAGCCCTGACTTCCGCAGACAAAGATGCTCGATGGCGCGGCGATATTGTAGAAGAGCCTCGAGTCGTGCTCATCTCCGGGGCGACGCGCCTTTCGGACATCCATGCTGGCGTCTGCTGCAAGCAGGCCGTACTGGGTGAAGGCCTTGTGGTCGGCCCGGGGGACACCAGAGGGACGCGTGGCGCCTGCCATGACGTCGGCCTGCTTCTGGACCTTGGCCGTGAAGAGGGGAGTCGCCTGCAGTTCAGAGAGCTCGTCGTTGCCCGCAGTGAAGGTCAAAAGCTTCACCTGCTCGGCCAAATTGTCGGTCTGGGCGCTTGAGGAGTCCATTTTGCCCCTTCCCTGGGTTTTGCCAGCCGAGTGCTTGATGTTCTGTGTCTTGCCTTCGGACGAGCTGGGGTCTGCTTTCGGGGGCGGTGGCCTAGATGCCGCCTTCGGTGCGGAGTGCTGGGGAGGAGGGCGTCCAGCCTGTGCTTTATTGGTCTTGGGGCTCATTGCGCCGTAGTCGCGGGTCTCCGGAGTGGCAGAGCAGGGAAACGAGCCGAAGACGGCTGTAGAAGCAAGGAGTGTAGATCTCGCTGAGCACGCGTGGTCCAGTAAATTCGTTTCTCTCTGCGCTGGGAGGTTGGAGACAAAGCTGGTGTCCGGAAGAGTCGAACAATGTGCGGATGAAGTCCTTTGTTCTATTTGTGTGGGTTGGGTTGCGAAGAAAGTTCCAGAGAGGGGCAGACGGAAAATTTTTCTTTCCCGCTCTTCATTCCAGACGACGCGCGATGTCTTGCCAATTTCCTTCTGGCAGCTACCTGGGCCCACAACATACGGGCAACTTCGGGTTCTCGGAGGTGCCTGGATAGGCTGTATCGCAAGGGTGCAATGCAGGCTTAGGAAGCATCCCTCTCTTTGGAGCTGGCACTCTTTCAGGGCCTCAGGAGATGCGTAAGGAAACTGCCGCTCCACAGGGATCGGTTCTGGCTATATAGGCCGTCCTGTGGCCCAGGCGGGGCCGGGTGGAGACCGCAGTCCCTGGACGCTTGTTCCATGCGGGAGGCCTACCATGCGGCAGGCCTACCATGCACGCGATTGACCCAATCAGCCCTAGCTCAAATCCCCCCCTCGGGCACCTCGGTGTGGCGGGCGGCAAAGTACCATGTAGACGTAGGCAAGCAAGCAGAGATGCCGTATGTCGGAGGAATCTGCGCGGGGCTGAGGTGAAGCCCGTCGTCAGCCAAGCATGACGTAGAGCAGGACCGGCGACGCCATAAAGACTCCCACAACCCCCATCAGGCTGAAGCAGCGCTGGAGCCAGGCCCCCTCGGCCGGCCACGGCCCTATGACCTCGATGTGCTGCATGGGCAGGCCGATGAAGGTGGCCTTGGTCCACACGCGCACCGTGACGAGCAGGTCCTCCGACACCCTTGTGGTGACCGAGTGGTTCGGCCTGTCCGGGTCTATGGGGACTGCGCCGCGGAGCAGGCTCTCCGGGTCCAGCGCCGTGGCGGGGCGCGTGCCTGCGGCGAGCCCGTCCTCGATCCACTGGCTTTGGCGAGTGCTCTCGACGACGTTGAGCCACAGGCCCTGCCTCGGTCCGTCGCCCTCTTCCCTTCCCGGCACCTCGTTGGTGGCGAGCACGACGAGGAGGACGTGGGAAGGGTCCCCCCACGACGTGAAGGTCAGCACGGCGCGGAAGCCGTCGTGGTTCTTGATGACCAGGTCGTCGTGCTCCGTGGGGTCGAAGCGGAACAGGCGGTAGCGGCCCCGGGACGTGCCTGTCAGGATCGTCTGCAGCGCGTAGCCGCCAAACGGCGACCCGCCCCCTGTGAGGACGCGCGGGTGGAAGCAGTCCTCCTCCATGTAGAATGCGTTGCTGTATCGCTCGACGACGGCGGCCTCGGCCGACGTCGCCGCCGCCGCCGCCGCCGCCGCCGCAGCCGCAGCCTCTGCCAACCCTTCGTGGTCGCTCCCCTCCTCGCCCTCGCCCTCCTCCTCCTCCTCCACGTCCTCGAGGTCGCTCAGTCCCAGCGCGCTCAGGTGGCTCTCCTGCTGCATCTCGAGGCTGATCTCGGCGGTCGAGGTCCAGGGCCGCACGTAGCGGTGGCCGCGCACGTCCTCGGCCGACGCGAGCCCGTGCAGCGTCAGCGTCTGGAACCAGGGCGGGGCGCCGTCGCCGCCGTCGCCGCGGACCTCGATCTCGACCAGCTCGTCGGGCCGCAGGCGCGCGTAGCGGTCGCCGCGCTCGCGCCGGATGAAGATGCCCATCATCAGCAGCGGGTTCCAGCCCGGCGAGCAGTTGAGCACCAGCACCAGCAGCTCGCGGCGCCTCGAGCCCGGCGCCAGCACCACGACGCGCCCCGTGATGCGGATTCCCTTGTTGGTCAGCGTGATGGGCTCCTGCGGCGCCGTGTTGTCCCACACCCGCACGATGTTGTCGAGCGGATCGCCCTCGCGCGCGCCGCCCACGGGGCCCGCGTCGGACAGGTCCAGGAAGTTGCGGAACTGGTGTGGTCCCGTCGCGAGGAACCCGGACACGTGCTTGTTTGCGGTCCATGAGGTGGTGGCGCTGGTGGTCGTGGCGGCGGCGGCGCCGTCCTGTTGAGCGTCCAGCGCCTCGTCCTGCTCGTCCGTCGCCGAGGCGCGCCACGCAAAGATGGTGTGATCGTCCGACCGCGCCAGTATCTGTTCTTGCAGCCTCCGAAACGCCCTCCGCGCCCCTTCTCCGTAGATCAGAGGCATGTTAACACCGAAAATGCCCAGCAGGCTGTACGCGCGGTCCTCGGGCCTGCTGGTCCGCCGGTTGGCGGCCCAGCTCATGCGGCGGCCAATGCTGACACGGCGCAGCGGCTCGTCGCCCTCAAGCACCTTGTTGTCGATGCCGGTGATGCCTTCAAGCTCCTCGGCCAGCTCGAGCTTGCGGCCGATCGGGGCCCAGTCTCGGTTGAAGAACTCAAGGTCGCGCGGCGCGAGCAGCTCCTGCAGCGTCCAGCCGCGCGTGAACCATCGGCTGTGCGCGAACCCGACGAGCCCTGCCGTCCCGACGCCCCCTGGCTCCGCAGCGGCCTGGACGCGGGGCGCGCCGACGACGACGTCCTCGAGGTAGCCAAAGCAGGCCGCGGCGTTGCGGTACCAGGCAAACATGGAGTTGATGGCCTCGCTCAGCTCGGCACTGCTCGTCTTGTCGATGCAGCACGTGTCGACCCAGGCATAGTCCAGCCCCCGCTCGCGCGCCCGGGCGCATGTTGCCGCGATCTTGGCGTACCCGTCCAGGCCCTCGCGGTGTCGTCTGTCGGGCTGGCTCCAGTCCTGGAAGCTGACCTCGCCGCGGCCCCATGTGTGCGACAAGATCGCGTACGGCGGCGCCCGCGTCCCGACGAACTCGCGGATCCGGAGGGTTCGCGTGTTGATGAGGCGCATGGTTATTTTAGCATGGGGTGGCCTCGCCGCTCGGCTGAGGTCGCTTCCCCAGCCGCAGCAGGTGTCCGGCGGAGCGGGGCTGCCCTTGGGAGTGTGAAGTTGGGACGAATTTTTTCTCCTCTTCATCTAGGCATTCAACACTACTCTCAGCCTTACCATCCTCTAAAACTAGGAGCCCCTCCACCAGACTCGTGGACTGGCCCGCATCCAACCGTGGGCGCCCAATCATGGTGTCGATTACGACCCCTCCATTTGGGCAGGCAGCAGCGAAGCTGACAACCAGGAGAGCTTGATCGAGCTCACGCACTCCCCTGCGCTTTTTCTGCCGCCAGAAGCTCAATGGGCTTGGAGTCCATGGCGGTTGTTCGTCCGCACCGTTTATTGATAATTATTGCAGAGTACGCTACGCTACTCAACCACCGTGGGAGCCCGGACAGACTGGTTCCCCCAAAGCACAAATGGGACACGTCAGTACGACGGACAGTTTTTAATGGCTTCACGTCCTCTCGGAATGCCCGGAAGCCTAGGTCTTGGCCTGCACCTGCTCCTCGTCGAACGACTTCTTGGCCGGCGTGGCCTCGACCAGGCCGCTGCGTCGGTCGCCGATGTAGCCACTGGATACAAGACAAATCATTAGTATGGCGCGCAGCTTCGACATCTCCACTTCGACAATGAATTCCAGTGGAACGTACAAAATGCCGTCAATCTGGTCGAGCGTGAGACCCTTGGTCTCGGGCAGAAGGAAGAAGGCCCAGACGGTGGCAAGTAGCATCCAGCAGGCGAAGAAAAACCAGACGCCAAAGCCAAGCGAGCTGAAGATGTACGGCAGGGCCTTCGTGATGGCGAACTGGGTGGCCCATTGACACAGGGCGGCGAACGTGCCGGTGATATTGCGGAGGGCTCCAGGGAAGATCTCGGCCGATACGATCCAGGGGATGCCGTTGAGACCGAAGGACCAGCTATGCGAGCACATCAGCAAGGGCCGCGAATTAAAAGTGGGAAAATAAAAGGAACCGACTGGGCGGAGCTTACAAGACCGAGTAGATCATGATCATGGCCGTGGCGGCCTTGCCGCCGGCGGCGGTGGACTCGGACAGGGTGCCTCCTGCGGCGATGGTGGCGGCAGGGTTGCCCACGTAGACGTAGGCGCCGACGAACCAGAGACACAGCGAGCACGCAAGCGACGAAATGATGGTTGGCTGCCTTCGTCCCCAAATGTCGATCAGGAAGATGTAGAAGATGATGGACGCGACGGCTGGTGGATCGCCGTTGTCAGCGGGGCTCGGAGCAGTGGGGTGACTTCGGTCGCGAGGGGTGGTCGAGTACTTACCCTTCACCAGGCCGTAGATGCCAGTGTAGAGCGCGACGTCGGTGATGCCGAGCGAGCCGAACAGGGTCGGGGAGTAGTAGTTGATGGCTTGACGCAGCTATCCGTCAGCGGAAATTCCAAGACGAACAGCAAAGCGGTACGGAGCAAGGACGAGCATGGACCCATCGTACCAGCGGCACCCGACATGTTTTGGAGCGCAAAGGCGCAGAAGGTGAGAATGATGCGGTTGTACATTCCCTTCTGCGCGAACTCGTGCATCGCGCCACGCATAAAGGCCACAGTGCCGGTTCCGTACCTGCTCGCAATCGCTGCCTCGTCCGCGAGCCTTGCGCGCATCATCTGAAACTCTTCTTGGAGATCTGTGGGTACCAATCAGTCAGCCTGCCTTCTGCCACGGGGGGAGGCGAGCACAAAAGGACGCACATTGGTGGTCGATCGGAAGCTTGCGCAACGTCTCGAGGGCCCTGTACGTCTGCTCGTCCTTGCCCTTGCGCAGCAGCCAGAGCGGGCTCTCGTGCAACACGAAGGCGCCGACCAGGAGAAGGGCGGCGGGAGGGATCTGGATGGCCATGGGCACGCGCCACGAGCTCGAAGACTTGGGGTCCATGGTGTTGTTGATGCCATAGTTGATCCAGAACCCGACCAGAGACCCGACCTGGTACGTGATCTCGAACAGGCCGGTCAGGATGCCGCGGATAGAGGGGATGGACAGCTCGGCGATGTAGCTCGGCACCGTGGCGGTGATGATGCCGCAGCCGAACCCGGTCAGGGCACGGCCAGCATCTTTTGTCCAGGTGTCAGTCGGGTTGTGCCGTGGGATCTCGAAGGCGGTAGATCCTTACAGATGTAGTCCAGCTGGTGCGTTGCTACCGTCATCAATATGGCGCCGACGAGGAAGATGACGCAGCTGCTGTTCAGGGCCCATTTCCGCCCCGCATACTCGGTGACTGACAGGGGGCCTGAGTTAGTGCGATGCCATGAGGTCGTCACGGCAGGGCGCCGTGCCTGCTGTGCCTACACATTGCTGGAGAAACCCACTCATAAAAGATGCGAGGGCGCCACCCAACGCGCCAGCCTGGAACGCGGAGGTGATGTTGCTCGAGATGTTGTTGCTGTTGGCGCTAGTGACGCCAAAGTCGGTCTTGAAGCTCGCGCGCGCGATGGTCGTGCCCACAAAGGCAGAGTCGTATCCAAACCTGGTCGAGGGTGTCAGCTGCGGGCTTCTACGTTGGTCGACAGGGCCCGAGGAGGCGGAAGCGGGACGCGACCTACAGGAAGGACCCGACGGCGATGATGGACGACTCGATGTAGAGCCGCCAGTTGTACACCTCCTTGGGCGTGGGCCGATCCTCGACCGCCTTGAAGCCGCCCATTTTGGCGCTCTTGAGATGCTGCGTGCGTGTGGGTCAGGGGCAGATGTCGTCGAGCGTTCCGACAGACCGGATAAGCTCAAGGGAGATCCCGAGCGTGGCCACGACGGTCGGTCAGGTTACCTATGCAGAATGCGGGACGGCCAACATCGGACGCTCGCCGAGGGAAGCGCAGAATGGAAACGGCCTGTCTCTCCTTTTTAAATTGCATCTCGCGTGGCTGGAGCTGCATCGTTGCGTGCATGACTCGTCCCATCTCGCATTATTTCGCGGGGGATTGGACGGGGAAATCGAGGGGTCAACAGGGAATCCGTGGAGAGATGGGACCACCAGACGGGGCATGCTGGGGCGACGGATGGGTGCTCGCCGGCACTGATGGGCCGGTCGAGCCTCGTTGTGCGTGGTTGTTACGTCCCGAATATTCCACAAGCCGACCTCATCCCTGCTCGCCTCGCGTCGCCTCGCCTCTTTGCAGCGGTCGGGAATTTTATGGGATATTTGACTGCGGGGAGCCCGACAGTGGGAGGGCCAGCCCACACAGCCACAGAGGCTGCCCCGAATTGTACATGGAGTGGTTTCACTTTTCGGCTTGCCTTGCTCAACCAACGTTTGGGAAATCCAGCACAGCGGTCTTCCAATAACAAAAAGCTACTCCACAAGAAGCCACCCGCACAGGCAATAATTACTTGCCGTCGCGTCTGATTACTCCCTCACAACACCCTATCAGACTGATCAATATCAACGTTCGGCGCCCCCTAATTAATCCAGGATGTGTTAATTAATATCCGTAAACTCGAGTATTAGAATCCCAAATTCCGTAGCTGAAGAACGCCAATACTACCCGCACAAACAAATATACGAACGCGTACGCGCGCCCGAGAAACACTAGCCTTGAGAGGTCGACGCAGTGCCCGCTCCGTCGATGCGTATCGAGTTCGGAACTTTTCTTCTTCTTTTGTACTTCTTTTCGAGCAGAGATTATGACGGCTGCCTGGAGGATCCTCGCATCGGACGTGTGTGCTCTTTATTTTTTCCAATCGTTTCCCCAGATCTCCTGCGATGCTTGGCGCACAATGCGATTGGATCGCCGTTTAGCTCCAAGCGAATGCGAGCTGTGCCTAAACGAATACAGACTGGGCCACATTTCGGTGGCCGTCTGCTCCATAAGCCGGCCACATCTGACCCCTGTGCTTACCGCAGCTAGCGCTCGTCGTCATACTCCCTACCGGCCAACTCCTTTTCCCCACCGAACAAAGGTTTATGGAGACGCGAATGCGAACCGGCCGGACAAGGCTTGACTTCGATCTGGCTAGGCGATCGTCCACGATGCCGGGCCTTTTATTCCCCCGCTGCAGATGGACTTTTGTGCGTTGTTCGAGATGGCGTCGTTTTTCCACGCACGGGAAACGGGTATAAGATCTCGGCCTTCGATAGACAGAATGTTATCTCCTGCTCCCAGCTTTGCCATGCCCATCGGAAGTGCAACTCACCGGATTCCAAGTACCTGATCCTTTCACGTGTGCACCCCTTATTTGTTTCTAGAACGCCTCTCGGCCCAGACAGAGCCATAACAACCAGAGCCATGGTGGAATCCGCCCGCCCGCCAGCCAACGGCTTCGTCGCCGTCCTGCGCAAGCTGTACAACCCGCTCGGCTTCTCCAAGGGGTACAACTTCGCCCTGTTCTTCGTCCTGGCCGGCGCCCTCCTCGGCTTCTCGCTAGCCCGCCTGCCGTTCCTCGACTACTCCGGCACCTTCCGCAGGCAGGGGGCCGTCGACGTCAACTACTTCCGGCCGGGCGCCGCCCGGATCGGCATGATGATGCACCTGTTCACCATCATCCCGGCCTCCATCTTGGTCGTGCTGCAGTTCGTGCCCGCGATCCGCCACCGCGCCATCCTGGTGCACCGGCTCAACGGCTACCTCGTCGTGCTGCTGGCGCTGGTCGGCACGGCCGGCGCCCTCATGGCCGCGCGCTGGGCCATGGGCGGCCCCATCGACGTGCAGACGGGCACGGGCTTCCTGGCGCTGGCCTTTGTGGTGCCGCTCGCGCTGGCCTGGTACAACGTCCGGCGCCTGCAGATCGAGCAGCACCGCGCCTGGATGCTGCGCGCCTGGGTCAACGCGGGCGCCATCGTCACGTCGCGCCTGTCCTTCGTCGCCATGATGTTCATCAACGCCCCCGCTGGCTATGCCACCGTCCGCACCTGCGACCAGATCGACTTTGAGCACTACGGCGACCGGGCCAAGGTCCTGGCCCGTTTCCCCGGCTGCGCGGGCTTCTACGGCGGTGTTAATGGGACGGACCCGCACCTTGCTGTCATCGTGCCTGCGGATCCGGCCAAGGGCGGCGCGTCCGGGGTGGGCAGCTCCCTCGCCCTCAACTTTGGCGCGGCGATTTGGCTTTCGCTAGCTATCCACATGGTTGGTGTCGAGATTTATGTGAGTTTTCTGGGATACCTGACGTGGCCTTTGTTTCTTTGGTTTTATGTTGACTGACGCTCGGCCACTGCACCCCATGACAGCTCAGACTCACCCCCGCAGAGGCTGAGCGTTTGCGCAACATCTCGTACCAAAAACAGGTCGAGGCCGGCCTGAAGAATCCAGGCAGTGCCGGGCTGACGGCAGACTCTCTCGGCGACGCGGCTAAATGGACGCCGTCGTCTGCCTAACATCACGGCGATGGCGATGGAGTCGATCATACACAGAGCCAAGACATGGCGGAGCCAAAGGAAATACATGCCAGAAAGGGAATTGTTATCTAAACTGGCCTCATCCTTGTATTCCTTTTCGCTATCAGACACAGTCAGTAGGAAATTGATAGTTCGACAAGACAAAAAAAGCACAATTGCCCCTTTTCCCAACCATCCGTGCCATCCCACTAGTACGTCGTCAGCTGAGGCGAACCCTCAGCCCGTGGAAACGACCACTTGGTCTCGACAAAGACCTTCTGCATGGCGTCCTCCCGCTTTTCGAACTTGTAGTACACCTTGTCCAGGTCTTCAAGCCGCACGCGATGAGACAGCATCTGATACGGGTCAATATCGTTGCTCTTCACCCGCTCCAGCAGCTCTTCCCAGTACTTGAGCACGGGGGCTTGGCCGTTGCCGATCAGGCGGATGCCACGCTGCATCAGCGAGCCGACGTTGAAGTGGTTGGTCTGCGGGGCTTGTGGTCAGCAATCTGGAATAAAAAGAAGTAAAAAAAAAAAAAAATAATAAAAAAAAGAACGTAAAGGCTGACGAGCATGGGGAACTCACGTAGCCGACGTAAACACCCGTTATACCCACACGGCCATAGTTGCGCACGCCCTCGATCATCTCGTTGAGGATCTCGCTCGTGTCCGTCTCGGCCCCGATGGTCATCTCGAGCCAGTGCGCCCAGCCCTTGGCGTACTCGCCGGCGGCGCAGTCGATGGCGACGTCGGGGCCCCTGCCGCCGCACATCTCCTTGAGCGTGCTGACGACCGTGTCCTTGGTGGTGACGCCCGACGCCAGCTTCTTGTAGTCGACGGCGCGCACGCGGCGCTCCGTGGTCTCGTGGGCGGCGAAGCTGCCCATGACGAACGACACGCGCGGCTCCGTGTCGACAAAGATGACCTCGCGGGCGCCCTCGCGCAGCGCGAAGAAGCCGGCCATCTGGCCGATGGGGCCCGCGCCGAAGATGGCGACGACGTCGCCCTCGTAGACGGCCGTGTCCTTGACGGCGTTGTAGGCCGTCGGCAGCACGTCGGACAGGTACAGCGCCTTCTCGTCGGGGACCGAGTCCGGTATCTCGAGCAGGTTGACGTCGCCGAGCGGCACCCGCACGTACTCGGCCTGTCCGCCAGCGAACCCGCCCGTCAGGTGCGAGTAGCCGAAAATGCCCGCCGTCTGCCCGCCGTACATGGCCTGCACCGTCGTGTTGGCGTTGGTGCGCTCGCACTGGGAGGAGAGCTTTTGCTTGCAGTAGAAGCACTGCTTGGGCGGTTAGCTCGGCTGGTGTCTGGATGACGGGGAGATGGGAATATCGAGAGGTGAAGGGGACGAACCTCTCCGCAGGCGATCTGGAACGAGGCGACGTATCGCTTGCCGACTTTGACATTCTTCACACCGGGGCCGATCTCATCGACGATGCCGCAGAACTCGTGGCCCAAGATGTCGTTCTTCTTCATCTGCATGACGACGCCGTGCAGCAGGTGCAGGTCGCTGCCGCAGACCGTGCTGCCCGTAACCTTGAGAATGACATCTCTCGGCTCCAAGATCTTGGGCCTCGGCATGTCCGCTGTATATGGGCCAAATCTTGTCGATTAATAGGGCGCCCTTCATCAAATGCCATCCATTCTCAGACAGCGCACTTACCTATCTCAACTTTGTTCTTGCCAAGCCAGACGAGTGCCTTCATAGTCCGGCTCGAATCGCCCGTGTCGCCGCTGTTGTCGGCAACATCCAGCTTCACGACCGAGTCCTGCGGCGGCTGGCCCTTGTGGCCGATGGCCTTCTCCACCGCGTAGGCTGCCTGACTTGTAGCCATGATGGTTGGTAGTTATTCGTACTATTGTAGACCGTGGCTCACGCTCTGTTCTGGTGTAGTGGAATGGGTTGGGAGCAAAATGGCTATGGGCAGACGTCAAAATTGGGCCGAGGCAGCGACGGCGTCAATTATTATAAGTTGACGGAGACCCACTCGCAACGCTTCCTGACGCCAATGTAACGACATCGATCGTCACTCTATCTTTTTACAGCGATGCTTGTACCTTTTTCCGATGCACGATGGCAGTCGCGCGTCACCGAAGTGTCGACACGATCTGGGCGGGTAGGCGGGGCACCAACGACGTCATCGACTCGAGGGCGGAGTCGGCCATTGTCGATCATGGATTACAAAGAAAAGCGGCAGTTCAATCCGCCAGGCCAAGACTTACGCTGATTGCTGAAACCTGGCCAATTGCCCACAAAGCCAACGTAGAACGGTCGCAGCGCTCTCAGCGCGGAAGCCCCGTCCTCCCGAAGAAACCAGGTCCTCTATGGACGACACGGACGTGGTGAGCCCGGGCAATGACCGCGCCTTTCCACCCTCGCTGCCCACAAGCACCCCGTGCCAGCCTGCCCCTACCGCACCACACACGTCGTGCGCGTAGTCGTCGCCGACGTAGATCGATGTCCAGTCCGACTCGGGCGCGGATCCTCCAGGTTGCGGCC
This sequence comes from Magnaporthiopsis incrustans, assembly GCA_003049425.1. Lineage (NCBI taxonomy): Eukaryota > Fungi > Ascomycota > Sordariomycetes > Magnaporthales > Magnaporthaceae > Magnaporthiopsis > Magnaporthiopsis incrustans. The sequence goes on along the minus strand of PYSR01000115.1, from coordinate 94,958 downwards.
CATCCTCCCTCTCGACCCCGGTCTCCACGTGCCCGGCCACACCGATTGACGTGCTGGCCAGGGACTCCGCGGCGCGAAAGATGGCAGCATCCGGCTTCTCGTGCCCCACGTCGTACGACATGCAGCAGAAGTCAATGTCGTGCTGCGGCTCCTCTGCGAAGTCGCCGGTCGCGTCGCCCGCCGGCAGCGGTCCTGAACCCCAGCGCAAGGGGCCGACACCCAGGCCGAGGGACGACAAGACTGCCGGGATGCGGTCGTCGGAATTGGTGATGACGCCCAGAGCCACGCGGTAGGGGCGCTGCTGGTCCTTGGAGCCGGTCGTGCCCACGACCTGGTGCCGCCGCAGGGGACGCAGCTCCCGCAGCAGCGCGCCAACCTCCTCGTTGACGAGTCGATACCCTTCCGCTGACGTAAAGCGGCGCAACAGGAGCGACGCCAGATCGCGGGGCATTTTTTGCCTATCCTCCTCGCTAAGCAGTGGGGTAAAGGTCCTGTGGATCAGCTGCCGCGCAAACCATCTGTCAGTAGACGATGTGGCCGTAGAGGCGCAGCAGGGTCTGGGGCATGGCCGACATTTGTCCACCAGGCCTCGGCGCCCATCTTGCTCTGGTGGCCGTAGTTGGGGTGGTCCTTTATCATCTGCGCAAAGGCCGTCTTGAACGATGCCTTGATGTCTCGGTCGCTGAAGTCGCCCAAGCCCAGTTGGCGCGCGACCTCCCCGTATTGCTGCGGCACTGACCTACGCGGCCGGATTAGGGTTCCAAACGCGTCGAAGCAGACGAGGATGTTACGCGGCTGTGGGCGCGCCATCTTGTTCGGGTCTTGATATTTGTTGGTGTGTGATCCAGGGCCGAGCCCCGCGATCATATTAGGAGGGGAAATCGGTCGTCCAAATAAACTCCTGTCGGTGGTGGGGACGTGGAAGTACAAGACATGCCCCACTGTCCTTCAGCCTCAGGGGCTCTTGCCTGTAGATGCAAGATGTACTGTAGAAAGACATACTAAATCCGAAGATTTTCTGATTTGCAGCCTTTCTCGAAACGCAGTATCCGAGCGCCAAAACGACAAGCACAAGGGGAAGGCAGGTGAAAACAAGAAAAAAAAAAAGAAAAAAAAAAGAAGCAAATGAAGCAAAGAAACAGGAAACAAAAAGGAGAATAATTTATTACAACTTCGCCCTTGGCGTTAACACACCCCGAAAGGCAGCTCGAAAGTTCCCTGCCCTCCTAGGCATTTCAGCAGTAGAGGGGTAGGGCTGGGAGTGGCTCATGCCAGGACATCCGCTGTGTGTGGTAACCCAGCCGTTGGAGTCGGTGCACAAGGCCCGAACCCCAGGAGACGAGGTCACCTGCGCCAACCTGGCGCCCCTGTAGTGGACCCCGGCAGGTAATATGGGCTATCACGCCTGGCCGGTGTTTCTAATGACCAAAAGTGCCGATCTGGAAAGGCGGAGGGAGCGGCGGGTTGCGTTTCTAGGCTTTCCTCAAATTTAGCCCTACTTGCTCGTGTTCATCGAGCCGATCCCGATTGTACGAAGCCCGCAACGTATCCCTGTCACCGGGGAGATCGGCACTAATTATTGTCCTGTTGTTGCTTTGGGGTTTTTTTTTATTTCCCTCCACCCGGTAGCTGATGAAAACCCTGCCTGCACCGAAAAACTCGGCAGAGTATACGACACCTAGGACAAGGGTGCAGGCACCTAGTGTGACCATCCAGGCTTGAAACTCTGAACTTACACGCAGCACGCCTGCCGGAAAACCCCTCGTGCAGCCTCTCGTGATGTGGCTCAGCGGCATCTTGAGCACGACGTCGGGAAAGGCCTGTTGCGCGCGCTCGGGCGGCGACTCGATGTAGCCGCGGCAGCGGTTGACGCCTGGCACTTGAACTGCGTCGCCGGCACCGGGCTTGCCGCCCTCGTTGTCCTCGACGCGGGTGTCGCTCGCACGACTGGTGCTGGGTGCGATGCCGGTGCCGCAGCAGGCGCCGCAGTCGGCGGTGCTGGTACTGCTGGCGCTCGGGCCGCTGCTGTGGCTGTGACTCTGACTGCGGCTAGGGCTGGCTTTGGCACCGGCAACAGCGGCCGTGTTTCCCTAGCCAGTACCGCCGCCGGGGCTCCGGGCGTCGACGCGGTTCCGCAGCTTCACGTTGCGGCGTATACGAGCGACAACGGCGGCAGTCTCGGCACGGTCGATGGTCAGGTCCTCCTCGGCAAAGCAGTAGCGGCGCATCATCATGTGGATGGGCCCGCCGAAGAAACGGACAAATTTCACGAGCGGCAGACCCTCGGGCTTGTGGGCGTGGTCGACGTCGACGGCCAGAACATCGATGCTACCTCGTCTTCCGTCCAACCTACAGTCCATAAATCTCCAGCTCGCCATGCCGTCCATGCCGCCCATGTCGTGGGACCTCGCCGCGACTGGCGGGCGCGAGCGTGCTGGCGGCCCGGTACGTGGCGACCAGCCTGTGGGCGTGGTACCGGCTCCGGCAGTTTCCCGCGGCGTCGTGGGTACCGACCTTCTCGTACCTCGGGCTGGCCAGGGCGACGGACGTACGGCGGCGGGCAGTACCGGGTGCACCGGGAGCTGAACCGCAATCATAAGGCGGGGGGCCCCCTTTGTATATCGGTTACGAGCGCGATACGTGGTACAGGACAGGCCGCTTTAACCTTTGCACGATAATATGCTTACAGCGCTACAGCCAGCCGCACACACGTTTAGCTGGCGTACCATACACATTTCATAACGGTTACGAAATGCCCAGCCTCGAGGCCGGCGTCGGTGGCCAGGTACACGTCCTCGTTTCCACGCTGCGGCGCAAGTACGCCGCTGGCGGCAGCGGGACCCTGCTTTACTTTGGCCCATCCCGATCTATTTCGCCATGGACTTTATCAGCCGCTTCGGGTTCGGCAAAGACTTTGGGTACCTGGCGCCCGAGACAGACCTGTACAGCTTCCTTAAAAGCGCCAAGGACCTGTGGTCGCGCCTGCTAACGTCGGCCGACGTGCCCCTGGATCCGCGACGCGCTCTTCCCGCCCTTCTTCCTCGAGCTCCTCGGTCCGAAGCAGGACAAAACGAAGTCCAGGGCCCTGATGGTGCGTTGGACCCCTGCGCATGTATCTACTAATCACACCACACCATTTCCATCGGCACAGGTACCAACTGACAAGGGACGGCTCGGCTGCAGAGTGGTCGAGCACCAGGCCGGCAAGCGTTTCAAGGAAGGCGCCGTTTCCAAAACGGACATGCTCGGAAGCTGCGGTCCTACTATTTCCCCTCCCACACTCCGTCGTGCTCACAGGGATAATTACGCCAGGGCCCCTTCATCCCACACGGGCTCACGCAAAGAGAGTGCAAAGCCGAGGGTCCCTCCGTGGTCGTGGCCAGCACCGAAAGCACAACGTCAGCCATCCATCCAATTTCGAAAAGAGCCCAGCCAGTCTTCATCGGAGCCGTCTCGCACAAATCGGCGTCAGCCTGGCCAACAACGCCGAGCACACGTGACAGCGCTGAGCCCCACTGCAGCAGGAGAGCATCCTCTAGGTGCACGTCGACAAGCTCGCCGCACCCCTGATAGCCGGGTCGCGAAGGAACGAGGCGGTCAACCTGGCCGAGTGGTGTGCGTGATCGAACCCATCCTGCCCCCTAGTTTCTGCCTAGTAAACCAACTGACAAGAACACCTCCTCTACATCCACGTACACAATTTTGGGCGTAATCGGCGACGTCTGCTTCGCCGAGCCCTTCGGCCGCGTGGACGCAGGGCAGTCCAACGAGTGGGCGCCAGCCATCATCAACACCTTCAGGGCCCCGACCTGGGACCAGGCGATCCACCGCGTCGCCGCGCCCACTTTGAGAACTCGCGCGATAAGACGCTGCGGCGGCTCGCTGACAAGGACCGTCAGCACCCAGACTTGATCAAGCACATCCTCAACGGCAGCGACGGCACCGGGCCCCCGTACTGACCCCGGCCGAGATCGTGCTCAACACGGCGCTCTCCGGCAGCGCCGGCGGCGATGAACGACCAACAATACCGTGACGGGATGGGCGTCCTTCATGCTCCGCGACGGGGCGGCGCCGTCCGGGCAACGGAGGTGAGGCGCGCCTATCGCGCTCCGTCACGCCTCGCCCGAGGAGGCCCTCCGGCTCCTCTCGCCCGCGCCGTCCAACCAGCCGCGCGTCGTTCCGGCGGGCCAGCTTCCTGCGGGGACCACGGCTGCCATTGCCCCGGGCTGTCATCCGTTGCCCACCCAGACCGGTCCACGCCTGAACGCTGGCTTGATGCTGGCGTCGCCACCGACGACACCCGCTTCAAGGCCGACCGCCGCGCCGCGCCGCAGCCCTTTGGCACGGTACCCCGCGGCTGCATGGGCAAGAACCTCGCCTACCTATGGCTGCGGCTCGTGCTGGGACACCTGTTCTGGCACTTTGACCTCGCCCCGCCGACGGCGCCGCCGCCAGCGAGTGCAGACGAGGGGGAGACGGACACGTACCAGACCTGTATGAAGCCCGACCTGTGGGTGACTATAAGAGGGCTCGGCGGTAAATGGTGCTGGTGCTGGGGCTGGTGGCGTTCGCTTGCAACTAGAGTAGAGTAGTTGCGTCGTCGGTGTGGACCTTGTCATGAAGCAATAGCGTGGGTGAGAACAACGCATCGTACAGATTACCAGAATGTTTAGGCTGTGATCCCGTAGGTAGTAACAACGGCAAGTAGGCCGAGGGTATGCTAGACATCTATAACGGCGCTGCGCTAAGGTGCATGGCCGCATCACGCGATTCCAAAGAAACTGGGTATATGCAAAGGATTGCGCCGCGAGCTTAGACGTGGGACCTATGGGGCTCAACCAGCCACAGATCCCGTATAATATCTTGGCAAAGCAAATGCGAAAGGCGTATCGAGGGGGCACTATAAAGAGGGAACATAGCTGAAAGAAGGATCCAGACAAAAGAAAAAAAAAAAAAACCAAACCGCCAAACCAAAAACGTTCATGAAGCGAAGTGTGTCAAAGCCAAGATTAGGAGTCGATTCGGGAGTCAGTGGATGCAAAAAGTAACCAGGCAGGACGGATCCAACCGAACGACTGTACTCCGGCAAGGTGTCCTATCCCATCTGGAGCATTTAACAACTACCTCCACTGCTGGCCACCACCGCCGTGCTGGCCATCACCGTGACCCTGGTACGGGTCGTTGGTGTAGCTGCGTTGCGGTCCGTTCACGGGGCCGGGGCTTCCCATGCGCTCTGCGGGTGTCGTATAGCTACGTCCGTTGCTCCCGTACGCGGCCGGCGAGGGCGGGCCCTGAGGTGGAGGGAATGCCGGCGGAGCGCCCGGGCTGGGTGTCCGCATTGCGGGGCCAGACGCCATTCCGGCAGGACCGGGAGAGGACCTCATGCCGCCCTGGGGGGCGAGATCCCGGCCGTACTGCTGCTGCTGCTGCTGCTGCTGTTGGTACTGGCCAGGCTGTTCGTCATAGTACTGGCCGTTGAATCCGTTGTTATGGCTGGGGCTAGAGGGGCCGTCCCGAAGCAGTGGGGCGCTGGGGCTGCGCATGCCGTTGGCAGCAGCCGCACCCCCAGCCGCACCGCCAATAGCCGCCGCGGCCATAGGAGCGCCCCAGGTCTTCTCGTTGAGAGGGCTGCCGGGAACCACGGCGTGACCGTCGAGGCTGTTGCCGCCACCCCGGCTGCCCACGTCGTCGCGGTCCTTGGCGTTATACTCTGTCTGCTGCACCAGACTGTCGGGGTTGATGCCGGCCTTGCGGTACTGCTCCAGCTCGACGCGCTCGCGCTCCTCACGCTCGGCGGCAAGCCTGGACTCCTCCTGACCCCGCTTGCGCTGGCGGAGGAAGTAGAAGAGCAGCGAGCCGGCGATGAGGGCGACGAAGGCTGCGCCACCCACGTACACACCCGTCTTGGCGCCCGACGAGAGCTCGTTCCAGCGGTCAGAGACGCTCTTGTCCTGAACCTGGGCCGCCGTAAGAGTGGAATTGGCCGTGGACTCGCCACTAGTTGGGAGGAAGCCGACGGTTAGTCGCAGGGCAATAAAAAAAGTCGATCGAATCAAACAAAACCCAAAATAAACTTACGCAACGACCTTGATGCTCTGGAAGGTTCCACTGCGGTCCCCATAGACGTATTCCTTGCCAGTGCTGAAATCCTCAATGTAGGTGCTCTTGACGTTCATGGTGAAAGGGCCCTTGCTGAAGTCGCTGGCGCCTCCGCCCCATTCCTGGGTGCCCTTGGGCAGCCTCGGGTCGCTGGAGGCCCAGATGCCCATGGAGAGGCGCATGGGGGTCTGGGGGTAGTTGTACGTGTTGTTGGCGTCCTTGGGAAGCAGAGTGCGCACGATCTGTCCGTCGATGATCCAGTCCAGGCGGTCCTTGGTCCAGAGGGTTGTGTAGTTGTGGAAGTCGGCCTGGACGCCGCCCTTGACGGGGTAGTACTCGCCCTTGGTGAAGTCCTCGATGCCCTTGCCGAAGTAGTTTGTCAGGGCATGGGTCTGGTTGATTCCGAGGAACTCCCAGTCGATCTCGTCAAGGTCGTCGCTGAGCAACATCATGGAGCTGATCATGCCGACGCCGGGCGCAGCCTTTGCAATTATCTCGACGCGGCCGAAGAAGATGTAGTACGTTGAGCGGATGGTGGGCGACTCGCCCTGCTTGGTGATGGTGAAAGAGGCGCCATTGTTGTTATCGAACGTGACAGGCTTGACTCTGGTTTCCCAGCCGGCGGGGGTCGTGTTGAAGTTCCAGTTGTAAGCCATGCCAAAGGCTTTGTTCGGTGGGCAGTCTTTGGCCAGCGGCTGGCAGTCCGTCAGGCCGTGGGTTTGGGCGGCGACATTGCCGAAGTGGAAGGCGCTGGAGGCCAGCAGCGCGAACGCTGAAAAGATTGGTCGTGAGGGTATCATTGTGACGAAATATCGGGCCGCTTTGGACGGCCGACGTTTGAAGGAGAGAAAGAAACGAAAAAAGAAATGGAAGAAACGGCGACAAAGAGTGTTGGGTCGAAAACGGCGCGATGGCAGTCAACCAAAGGAATGTTGGTCGAAATCACAGTGGGCCTCCTAGCACACCCTCTGCGATAGACAGAAAAGCGATGGGAGGAAGAACCGCGCGTGAGGATGGGCGAGGTGTCGATCAATCGCAGGATCTCGACGACGGACAAAGAGCGACGACGCAGGACACAGGCGAGGACGACTTCAAGTCGACCTTTGGCGGCGTGTCAGATGCGTATGGGGAGAAGAGCGAAACAATAACGGCACCGCTGTTTCGGACGACCAAAAGAGGGAGAGGGGGTAGCCGAGGGCACAAAACGAGGGTGGCTCGGCAGTGGGGACGACTGGCAGGGAAGATCTTCGTCCGGAGGGTCGCCGAGGAATGCCAGTCGAGGACGCGAATCAGCGAGCGGATGGATAGCAGGGCAATCTGTGCCGCGCGCGGAGATGTCCTGATCAACAGAAGAAAAAAGAAGAGAAGCGAGGGGACCGGGAATTTTCTTGCTCTTAGCCTTGGTTTTCAAACAGGGCCCAGGTGAGGATACAAAAGAAAACCCGCGACAAGGGAGATGGACAAACACTATCTGGAAGAGAGGCCTTCGAGGGCCGCGCACCCTCGCTCCCCCTTTTTCATTTTCTTCATTTCCCTTGGCCGCGGTTTGGCAAAACAAGGGTCTTCCCCCGCCTTGTGCAGGGGCAGCTTGGCATCAAGGGCGATGCAAGGTACGCCAATCAGCAGCCTGCGCGGCCTGCACGGGCCAGTATGGGGCATCGGATCTTGGTCAGTTTCGCCTTGGCGCTAGACCGTTAAAGGACTAGCGGGAAACCCACGTCAGCCAACCAAGGCTATTCTTACGGGCCGCCCCTGGAGAAACGGCACCCGGCATGTCCTGCAGCACAAAGATTCGCTTTGTCGCGAGCTCGCACTCGCGTCTGATCTGACGGGACGGGTGCCCCACGCAGCCACATGAGCGTCTTGCTTTTCCGCCACCGTTGCTTGGCTGGACACGGTTACCCTTGGATGAAGGACAATAAATAGGTTACCTAGACATTTGCTTATTGGGTCGTTTCATTGGATGAAAGGTTCCGGTGCGTTTGACGCATCCCATGGACAATTGGGTTACACCACAGCGTCATTCCCCGTACCTCAGACTAGACCCTGTAGCGTCTGTCCGCCGACCGATTAGACACCCGACGGCATTTGCTGTGCATAGTCAAAAAGTCGCCTCGGCCCAGCTTGTGCGGAAAGTTGTAATTTGGGTTCTTAATACCAACACGTAAAGCACGTGGGCCAACTTCTTGGGTATCCCATGCAGCCGTATTCAATTGCGCCGAGAAATCTTTTGCTGCTGGAGCAACTACCCGCAAAACGGTCGGCTTTGTCCGCCCGCCAAGACGTATGCACTGCTGAGCTGGGAGCGAAGGGGCAGAGCCGCGATATCGGCAAGCAACCCCTGGCGAACGAAGAACGAACACTCTCGCATTTTCGCATTCTCGGCATCCAAGCTTCAACCCCGCAGCTGGGGCGAACGTCTCCGGAGCTCTACAGATCAGTCACCCACAAAGAAGTAGTCACCCAGGTACCAACCAGTTCCGAGACATGGATGGATTACCACAACAGACACCGGCCAGCGTTCTTATTGCTTCGCATCGCTAGCAAGCTGTCCCACGGAAGATGCCCGCGGCGACAGCCAGGACTGAGACAGATCGTCCAGGAAATTGTTCTTGCCCCGTCCGGGCCGGGGGCATACCAAGAGCGCAGGATGCTCTTTTTGGAGCCCATGGTTGACTGGAAGGACTTGAACCGATATGTTATCGATGTTGCAACGTAGTAGAACCTTCCGCACATCACCGTCCTAGTGACGGTGGTTCCGATGCTGCGAATGCCGAGACAAGCCCTGCCATGGTTTATACACACGCCGACTTGTGCGGACTCGAGCAGCCATGGTTCCCGCGGCTTCCCCGCGGAGGTACCTCGAAATGCTTTCGAGGTCTGGGGTCCATCCCAAAGCCGACACTCCCCGCTCCCTGGTGCCGCAGTCCGAGGAAAGCCCAAAATGGATCATATGCAACTCCAGCCGGCAAGGTGGGAGCGTAGGTAGATACCTTGTTTACATATCCCGGCATCTTATCCGACCGATGCACAAAAAAAAAACCAAAAAGCAGAACGCGCTTGTCGGAGAAGGACAAGTCGTCGCAAGTCATCAACACCACAAAAATGGTACTAAAATCCCAAACTGTAATTATGCTTTCCCTCACGACCCCATCTAGACCGGTCCCCAAACGTCTGGTTGGCCGTCGTCAAAACTTCTCCATAAAGTTGCTCCGAACCGTCCACATGCGGCACCTCTTGCCGTAGATGAACAGCGGCAGGGCAAAGGCCACCACGAAGAGTTGGATGACGCCCAGCCAGATGAAGACGGACTTGGCGCCGTCGTGCTGGAGCCACTCGGTCACGAAGAGGCTGAAGACGAGGCCGTGCAGGATGTTCTTTGCAAAGTTGAGCGTCACGAGCGCCTCGCCCGCGTACTGGCGGTAGCTGTCGACGCAGAAGGTGATGGACGTGGTGCTGCCCAGGCAGCAGCCGAAGCTGATGAGGCCGAAGAAGACGGTGGGAACGATCCAGTTGTCGCGCTGCTCGGCGCTCCAGCCGAAGCCCATCAGGCCCATGACGGTGGTGACGCCGATGGGCAGGGCCATGACGAGGCGGAACTCGGGCTCGTACAGGCCGCCGTTGCGGCGGGCCATGGCCTTGACGAAGACGTCCGACACCTTGCCCGCCACGGCCGTGCCCAGCACGCCGCCGACGAAGGGCGACAGGTAGACGAGGCCGACGCCGAGGGCGTCGAAGTCGTAGTACTTTTCGCGGTAGATGACCGCCACCGCCTCCGACACCACGATCAGCCAGCCGACCGAGCACGCGTACATGGCCGACGACCAGAGCACGGCCGGGTAGCTGAAGAGGACGAAGGGCCGGAACGCGACCTTGAGCCACCGGTCGTTGTTGAGCCGGCCGTGCCACGGGCGGAGCTGCTGGACGAACGACTTGGCCTCGCGCTCGCGCCAGTGGCTCGAGTACACGTTGGCCGTCGCCCTGTCGCGCTGCCGCTCTTCGGGGTCGGTCGGGGAGAACAAGGTGCGCCCGGACGTGGGCGAGGCCCTGCTGTCACTCTCGGACATTGGGTTGGCCGAGGGCGGGCTGGCGATCGGGTGGATTTCCCCCCGCTCCAGATTTACCGTGTCAATCGGTGGGACAGCCGGAGGCTTCTGCTGCTTCTCGTCTATTGAGCTGGAGCTGGCAGACTCCGACGCCTCGAGCTTGTTTGTGTCCTTGAGCTGCTGGTCGCCAGCTTTCTCTTCGGGCGAGCCCCCGGTGCCGTCGTTGTCGCCGTTGTCATCGCTGCCGGTTTCCTCAGACTGCGCGAACATGACGCGCTGGTCCTGGCGTCTGTTGGGAGTTATGCATTCAGAAGCCGGAGCCGTGGGGGCCGCGTGCGCCGTAGCAGGCGTCGCGGGCGCCGCGTCTGCAGGTAGCTCTGGCCGGTGCTGGGGAATGTATCTCGACGACATCCGCTTGAAGAAGGCCGGCCTGGAGGGGGGCTTCGGCTTGGCACGGGGCACTCGCTCCCAAAACGTCTCGGGGACGAACAGGAAGAGAAGGACGCCGCAGAAGGCGACGACGAAAGCAACGATCCTGTGGGACAAATCGTTACTCCCCGATATCGGCGCACCGCGGCATGGAATGGGGGAAGAAGGGGTAATTACCAAAACACCCAGCGCCATGAGAGCGATTGGATGATGGCGGCACTGACTAGTGGAATCAGGTTCTTGCCGCCGAGGAGCAGCAGGGTGTAGATTCCAAGTCGGTACGCCCTCTCATGTAAGAAGAAGATCTCGGCAACCGTCGCAGAAGGCAGGCATTCGACCGGGCTAACGGCGACGCCCTGGAAAATCCTTGCCGCCACGAGGGAAGGGAAACTGGGGGATAGCGCGCACCAAACCGAGGCAACCACAAAAAGGACGGCGCTCACGAGGTAAACGGGCCTCTTGCCGTACAGAATGGCCGTAGGCGACGCGACGACGGATCCGAGGCCCATCCCCATCATGTAAAGGCCTACCGTCAGGGATACTTGGTGCACCGGGACCTGGTAATCCCGGGCGATGTCGGTAAAGCCCGCGGCCAGAACCGACGTCTGCCCGCCGCCGAGCATGCAATACAGGCCTATGGAGAGCAGGGCGGCGTCGCGGCGCCATTTCGGCCAGTTGAGCGGGTCGTTGGGCGCGTCCTCGGGCTGCGGCTCGAGGATGATCTTGCCATCCGTCGTCTTCTTTTTGAAGTCGGCCGGCGGGAGCGCCGTGGGGAAGTTGCTTGTGGGGATGGAGGAGTGGGACGTCCGGGCCGGCGCATTGCGAAGGCCCAGCGGCTCGTTCCTGTGGTCCGCAAGCAGCAAGACGGAGCCTGGGCGAGCGGGGTGTGGAATGTGATTAGGACGGCTGGCTGCTCGCTCTGGCTTTGGGCCTCGAGGACCGGGCGGGGCGCCTTGCGGACGCTTAGCTTCTCACCTGGGACTTCGATGGTCTTTTTGTCGTTCAGCACGCCGAAGCTCCACTTGGGCGGCGCGTTGGACGCCGGCTGGTCCGATTCGGCATCGTCCGAGTCCCCGGCCGAGGCGTTTGCCTTGCGCCCGCCAAAGAACGGCAGACGTGACGTGGACGAGGGCTTTGTCGCATCTCGGGCCGCCATGTCAAGATGGTTGGCGCCGGGACGAGAGGCGGCTGGTGCAGCCCTGCGAGCACGAGGTGGACGGAGAGGCGGGAAGCCAAAAAGGCAATTAAGCTCTTGGCACGGCGGCTCGCGTGAGGGGACGATGGATGGCAGGGAAACTTTAGCTTTGACTCTCGCAGCACGGTCGCGCTGCCCGACCAGCACACGCTAAAGGGGAGGCAGGCCCGTCTCCCCTTTTAAAACCAAGCAGCAGCAGCGGCGCGGTCTCGAATGACGCAAGGTGGATAACATCTAGCCCGGTGCTCACGAGGCGTCCCTTGTTCGACGGGACGAGAGGTGGGGACAACTGCGGCACACGTGAACAATCATGGCCACCAGGACGGCAGGCATCGGCCCCATCTCGGGCGACGTTGGGCGACGATCGCAGCGCTCGAGTCGCTGGGGATGGCCGGGATGCATCCTATCTCGCTCGCTCTCAACCTTACTCGGTTTTCGTTTTTTTGGCGGGGCGCGCGGGGCTGCGATCAAGATGTTTTGTCTTGGCTGTGGCATCTCGCCGCGACGGGCAGACCGCCTGTTTGCCCACATCAATCTCGGGAGTTCAGAGGGTCGTGTGCGCGCCGGGGCGCTGACAGCCCGTCAGCCGCCCTACTGTATAGGGTTCCAGGGATTGTAAAGGTTAAATCTTAAAATCCTTCCTAATTAGGCCACGTATCTAAATACACTATCTTACATACAAAATCACACTCAAATCAATGTATCTCTACCCAGGACCCCACCCAGAAGAATCCTGTAGAATCGCCCTGATTCAAACCCCTGCCCGGCTCCAATTTGCACCGCGATACCTGCAATCAACGCCTGCAATCTGCACGGCAATACCTTCAATCAACGCCTTTCAACGCCGGCGATTTGCACCGCGATGCCTTCAACTTAATGCCTTCTCAACTACACGCCCAGCAGGCGCTAAGTTCGAATCCCGGCGCGCGCGTGCGTGCGCGCGCGCGTTGGGAACCCTACCTACCTCCGCCTCCGCGACCAGCCCTCCCTCCACGACCCTCGACCCCTCCGACCTGCCCTCCGGCCTGCCCTCCCTCGACCCCTCAACGTGCTAAAGAACTTGATCGCGATACCAAGGTTAAAGCACGCGCTTTTCGAGAATACGCAGGCTGGACCTATATAAAAATTGCTAAAGCAATGGGAATCACTTGCCGCCAAGCTCAACGCGCCTGCGAAGGGCCGGTCACCCCTAAAAAGGCCGGCAAACCGGGTCCTACAAAACAAGCCTCCGAGGAACAAATACGTATATTGCAAGAATTTCTACACGCGGACCCCCGCCACCGCCAGATTCCCTGGGCTGATTTTCGGTATCTAGTCCCTGGGTTCGAAAATTGGGGGACCGCTGCCTTGCACTTTTTCATGGCCTCCTTGCATTATAAACGGATACGGCAAGGCGTCAAGCTCCCTTTTTCAGCCCAAACACGACGATTGCGGCTTAAATTTGCAAATTGGGCCCTGGAAAGATACCCAACGGAAAAGCATTGGATACAAAACGGCCTTGGCCCTTTCTTTTGGTCCGACGAGGTCTGGTACTTTAACCAACCCTTTTAAGGCCAACGATATATAACAGTGCACGATTGCGAAGATCCGGCTACTTTTGCACTGATAAAATAAAAAGGCCACGGTTTTATGTTTTGGGGCTCGTTTGCTGGCCGGGTTAAAGGTCCAACCTACTTTTGGCCTGATCAAACAAGCATCGACGGCCTTGAATATTGCAGGCGTATACTCCCTTTACTTTGCGATTGGTTCGAGGCCCAAGGCCACCCGGATATACGCTTTTAACAAGATAACGTTTCGGCACATAGATCACGGCTTACCCAAGCGTGGCTTAGAGAGTTGGAGATTATAACCGTCCTCTGGCCTTCAAACAGCCCGGACCTTAACCTTATAAAAAATTTATGGAAATGGATGAAAGATTGGCTAGAATTCAACTACAATTTGCAACAACTTACACCTTTGCAACTTAGAGCGGCGGTCCGGGCTGCTTGGGAGGCCGTGCCTTTTGATTTTTTGGAAAGGTTAGCCCGTTCCATGATCCGGAGGTTGCAGAAGGTAAAAGCCAACGGAGGTGATCATATCAGTTGAAGTGAAATACATTGATTTCTACTACAAATTGTATGGCAGTTTGTGTACCCCTTTTTTTTATTTATTTTGGCTGACCCCCTGACTGACCCCCCTGTTAGACCCACCGACTTAACCTTTACAATCCCTGGAACCCTATAAAATATGGGTACGGGGGCCTCCGGGGTGGGTAGCGTTGCAGTCTGGACAGCGCCTGATGTGGTGTGGCTTTGCGAATTGAACCGTCGGGATCCTCTTCCCTGGAATCCTGGAGTATGCCAATTCGCGGGCGTCAGCCAAGGTTGTCGCGGCATCAGAGCTAGCCCATCACATGGGTGCGCCGATCCGGTCAGTAACCGGCTCCGTGGGTGGGCGTTACCATCTGGTGGCCTGTCGGCAGGGCTGTTGTTTCCCAAGGGTCTTGATATTTAGTGGGCCACGACGAGCACGGTCGAGCACATGGGCGAGGCGCCATGTCAAAGGGTGCTGCAGGACACTACGGCGCGCGACACATTTATTTCCTTCATCATCATCGCCCTATGTACACCCTTCCAGAACCATAAGCCTTAGATCCGGACGAACTCAAAATTTGACTTTGTATGAAAAAAAAAAAAAAAAAGCTTGTTCCAGTATGGGAAGTGTTCGGATGCAAAGCGGGGGATAAAACGTTCATGATCCTGGAAGGGTGCAAAGGCCCGTTTGCCTGGCGACTTTGAGTGGAAAACTCACGCAAAGCTCTGCGGGGGTGCGGGCCCATTACGCATGTAACATGCTCTAGGGCTCCACCTCTTACTATAAGTCCTCGCGGTGAACGTGATAGTCCATGTATAAATCTGAGGGCCCAGTCCCTTGCGGAACAGAGTCTCGATTCTCGTGTGCTCCTCGCACTCGCTGTTGGGCAGCCTGATTTCCACATTACACTCGACACAGTGCTTTCGCCAGTATATGTTGGGGCCGCGCCAGGAAGTCCTTTGGATGGGGTTGCCATCGGCGGAGAGGTACTGGTATCCGGTAGTGTTGTCGGGGTCCAGCGGCAGCTGCCACGTTCTCGACGCCCACTGCACGTGCTGCTCCATCGCATCTTTGAACTCCTCCAGAGCGTCGATCACGAGAGTGAAGGTTCGTAGACGGGTGCAAGTGACGAAAGACTTTCCCCAAGCCCAGTCGCGGAAGAAGACGCCAGGGGGAAGCCAGCCCGGGCGCCCGTGGGGCAGGGAGCTGTCTCGAGTGAGGGCTTCTGAAAGATCGAAGTTGGTCGTCAAGCCCATATCGACCTCCAGATGATGTTGACCGGAGCTAGCCGTACAGCCACGGGCGTAGGGATTGATCAGCGGTCGATCCTCTGATTTGCTTCTCCCCAGCGTGTCGTGCACCTTGACGCTGTCCCAGGCGGAGTAAAAGCAGGTGATGCTTTCTACGTCTTCGAAAAGCTCCAAGCCCCGATCCCAGAGTTTAAAAAGGAGGTGAGGGCCACCGTAAAACCAAATGTCCTTGAACCGTTGTTCCCATGCCGGCCGGCGGTCGCCCCATGCCAGCTCGTCGCCCGGGCACGGTCCGTACTCGAACCCATGTCTCAACTCCGGCACTGGGTGGCCCGGCTGGGTATGATAGTTAGGCCAATAGGAGCGTGGGCTTTTAAACACAAGCGAGCGAGCTTCGATGAAAGCGCGCCGGCAGGTTTGCAGAAGAGTGATGGTGAGGACGGGCCGGCCACGGCAGTCGGGTCGACACCACGAATAATGCCGAGATCCGCAAGGGGTGTCAGGGAGAATGTCGGGAAGCGTATCGAGGTATCCGGCCAAGTCATCGTCGCGATCGCCATCGTGGTCGGCTCTGACGCGGAAATCGAATCGGGAGGGCTCCAGGTTTGAGTGCTCGTCCCATTGCGGACCGGTGGGCCGCGTTCGATGGAGCCCCCGCCCGTACATGCGAGTGCCCCGATGCAAAAACGTCCAGGGAGTCAAGGCATAGCCGAAGATTTGGAGACGAATCTCGGTGGGGATTTTGGCAAAGAGCGGAGAGTTGGACTGAGGGTCAACTTTCCAGGTCACGACAGGCTCGAGAACCTCCAAGGTCTCGGAGGCTGCGAGCTGCGAAGTGCATCCTCCTGTTTCAGCTCCATGTTCGCAATAGGCGCACGAATCGCCGATGGGAAAGGGTTCGGGAGCCGGAGGCGAAGCTTTGCACTGCTCGCAGCGTTGAGGACACATGGCTGGGCGGACTGGCGAAAGGGAGGGATTTCGCGGGGGCGGGGTAGCACAGGTGAAATGGCGAGCTAACCTACGTGTGGTTTATCATGTGTCGCGAAGGTGGCTTGGTGCCAAGGCGCCAGCTTTTCCAGGGAGTCCATACTGACAGGCTAATGTGCCAGAGGCTTAAAAGGAAAACCCAACCAAGAGTGGCGACGAACCAACATCGGTCGTCCGTTTAGGATTGATACTCGACAGGTGATAATAACGTAGGCAGGCAAGGTATATACCCAAGCAATTGAACACACTACTCCGATGCAAAAATCTCACGATGGCTGCTTGTTGCGAGTTAAAGCAGGCCGTGGCGAGGCAAGCGTGCGCAGTGTTGGTGGGGATGAGCCGACTCGGGAATGTGATCTCGAAAGTTTCACCACCAGTTCCCGTAGGCGAACCCTCTAGACGGCCAACGAGAGAGCTTCGATACCTATCAGAGCGACTCGCGCCCTACCGCCCTACCACGCCGTCGTCGCGATTAGCGGGAAACGATGCCGGCGCGCTGACAGGACGAACGGTCTTGTTCCCGAGCCTTGGGCTGCTTTGCCTCGCACAAGGGATGCGTGTTAGAGATCTCGTGATGGGGGATCCATCGACGTCACCGAAGCCACGTCTCGACTTCGGATCCTAACAACACTGCCTTCGTGTGAGCTTGGAGTGGCAAACGGGCTCCGAATGGAGGCAAACCACGCCGATGCTTGGCGCGCTCCCAGAGACCTGGGCTTTTGGGGACCCTGCCCCGCCATCGTCGCAAGGCCTGGAATGGTGTGTTGGTGGGGAAGGTTGGATGGGCCATGGAGCGAGCGTGTCGACTTCGGCTAACTGCGCGGGCCTTGTGGACGGGGGACCTAGCATAACCTGTTGGGTCAGCCGCTTAGGTGTGACGTCGATGGCGTCGCGGTTAGTGTGCAGTACTCAGTGCTGCACGTGTCTCTGCTGGGCGACATCTCGCTTGAATTTTCTCCGGCCAGCGAAACATACAGGGTTCGGGCAGGACAGAGATCTAACAGCTGGAGACTACGGCCTGCCTGCCTCGTGGCACCGCCAGTTGAGCGAGTGAACCAGCATGCAGCATCGACAGTCCAGCTCGGCGTGCGCGTGCGCGTGGTCGGAATATTCTTTCGGGTCTCGCGGGTTTGAACCGGCACCATCAGCCGAACAGGGCGCTTCGAGCTGCCGGTCATTTGGTTTCGCCTTGGATCCACCAGACTTCGGCATTTCTCCACTGGCGTTTTTCTTATTTTTCTCCACCTCCGCCGCACAAATTTGCTTTGATGTGCCACCGACAACCGGCGTTGTAAACCCTTAATTCATTCGTCAAACGAAGTTTTGTCCAACCCTCCATGGGTCATCCATGTTCAGGGCATCTCCAAATGCGCAGCTCCAGATGCGAAGGAATGGAATCGGCGCATCTGCCCGAACACTTCTGTGTTCAGAAGAGAGCCCAGAGCCCCACTGGAGTGGTCAGCATGGGGCCACTGCGGGGATGCCCTAAAGCAAGGGACCAGGCAGGAGCGCGGCTGCCGACTGCATCCATCCGTCTTGTGGAAGGCGACGACGCATCGTTTGTAGAGTGCTAGAAGTTTCTCTGGATTTCCACGCAAACTTCAAAGATGAAAAAAAGACGAGAGCGTTTCTGGGTTAGCCATAACATGTCGAACCGTAGCAGAAAAGACTAGAGAGCGGAAAGAAGAAGGTGCTAGCTGCTACTCTCTTCTTCGGGCAACTGCCCGACTGGGAAAGTGGGCGCCGCAAGCCCAGCCCAGGTGGGGAGGAGGACGATCTGTGACGCTAGCGCGAAGCCTGACATGCGGCCAATCAGGTCCCTCAGGGAGCTTTTGCTCCGGGCGAATCTCCCTCGGGGCTGGCGGGCTTACGGGCGAGGTCCCTCCCGCTTTTGCGCTGGACCGGGCTGTCTACCCACCCGGGAGCTGCAGGAAGAATAAAAGAGAGCACGCAGTGGAGTGGTGGGTGGCCGTGGGAAGGGTGGCACTGGGAAAAGGGGGACGAGGCCAGCTATCTCGCCCTGAATCTAATACCACACACCACCTACTGTAGGTGCCTGCTTGCCTGCATGCCTGCCTGCATGCCGCCGCCTAGCCGCCTAACCGCCTAGCCCACACCGCTGCTGCTGCTGCTGCTGCCAGCCGACAAGAGACACCTTGGTCCAGAGCCCGGCATATCATCTTACCTCCTCTCCCTACCTACCTCGTCTCGCACACCAGGCCTAACACCACTCGTACACGCACAAACCCGAGTTTTCCTCCCGAGTTCCCCGTCTCCATCCCCCTGCTTCCAGGCGACGCCGCCCACATATTCTGCGCTGCCGACGATGCTACAGGTCTGCCAAGGCGTAGTCTAGCGGGGCTGGTTCTTATGGCGTCTGCATTATTGGTTAATCACGAAAAAAAAGACCCCCGGGTGGCGACCGTCGTCGCTGCGGCACTTCCTCTTTCTTGTATTTCCGCATTATTCGTTCACCTCCTGAGGAGGGGATCAGAAAGCGATAGGAGGGGTGTCGAGCAGTGGTGCCGATCCAACCCCTCCTCTCCCCTGGGCCGCGTCGCTGGCTGCAGCGGCAGGAGCGAGAAAGGCCGATCACGCAGCAAGGGTCCGGAAAAACAAAAAAAAAATAAGCCCGCTCAGCACCGCCACCGCTTGTTGGGTGGCCGCAAAGCTGTAGGGACCTCCCGCGTCGGCGGGGCCAGCCCGGAGCGGTCGTTCCTGAACTCCCCAAACTCGCGCCACATCTCCCACCTCTACTACTTGACGCATCTTTCATCTTCCACGTGTCTTAGCCTTGCCTGTTATTCCCTTCGGTGTAGTTTCATCAGTGGGTTCCCTATCAGTCATCTTCTTATTCCATGCCCGACTATACAGGCACACCTCGCTGTTCTGTTACGCTAGGAAAAGCCTTCTCCAAGCCCCCAAGAAAGCCGCAACGACGATCGAAAGACAAAGCGAAACAACACGAACGAAACCCACTGCCGTTGTACGAACCTACGTCTTTCGTCCCCGGACGCCTTAAATGTGCACCGAGCACACGACCGAATGCTCAGTCTGCGGGAAAGAGTACATGGCATACGTCGCATTCTGCCACGACTACCATCCGCCGATCCTGCAGTGTCCCCGCGGCATCGAGGTCGTGGTCACTGAGATGGTGGTTGGGAGATGCCCAAGCCCAGCCTGTCCCAACAGCAGGACCGGCGGGTGCCAGGTGATCTGATCCAGACCGACGACGGCCGGTCTGCGCGAGGTACAAGACGCGAATGGCAAGAGCAGCGGGAGCCCGATCGAGACGACAAGGCGGCGCCAGCGACTACGATGAAACGGCGACGACAGTGTTGGGAACTTTTTCAAAGCTTCTGGCCCGCAGGCCCAAGCTCCGCGACCTGGTCGAGGCCCTCATACTCTGGTAGCTCGAGCTCGTACTTTTTGGCGATGGCCGGCGTGACGAATCTAAATCGAGCTGTTAGACGAGCGGAGAAGAGAAGGGTGGTGAAAGCAACGACATCGAGGCCGACGAGCGTGTACAACACCATCCCTTACATCCCCAACCCCACGACGAAGTATTTCGGCGCCGAAACGGACGAGAGAGACCGGGTACGATGACGATGTTGAGGGGAAAACCCACCGGCCTCCCACAAAGTGCCGGCCCCTGAAGTGCTGTGCAAGTGGCTTCGGGGCTGTGAGGCTGACGAGGACATCAGGGTTGAAGTTGCTACCGAGCCCGGACTTCGGAGGACCGTTCTCGATATCCCACGACGATGGCGCGTCCACCGAGGTCACTGGCACCTGTGCCTCCTCGAGGGCGCGGATAACGGCTGGGAATGGCTCCCTAACCTCACCCGAGAAGCTGAAGCCTATTATTGGTATTTTGGTGGAACCTGTCAGTAACAACAAATACGAAGCTGGGGTCCCAGCAATGCTGGAACTGCAACACCAGCCGCACTTTCTCCTTGTTTGGGATGGACGGCGCACAGAGAGAGAAACTAACCAAAGATGGCGTCGACGACATGGTCGCACGACTTCAGGGCGGTCGGGAAATCGTCGACGAAGGGGACCTCAAGGTCTCCCAGTTGCTTCGTGAGTCGCTGCGTAAACGATAAGCGGTTTGCGACGCATAGGAGAGAACCTGCATTCTTGAAAGTGGCATGGGGACTCAGGGAGGTGGGATGAGGAGGATTAAGAGGATACGCCCTCAGAGGACAGCATAATGTATACGGAATCACTGTCGAGGGCGGGCAAGTTCTCGGTGGGGAAGACCGCCTCCGATCACTGACTCCATCCAGGGTCACAGTACAAAACAAGGGGAGGAGGAAGAAGTTACAAGCATAGAAGCAACGACGATACACCAATTTTGGCCCCATTCCAAGCTGGCGTAGGTATGATGCGGGTGTTGCGAGGGACAACATCAGGCGAGTGGTAAGTATGACGCAGCATGGAGGACATACTTGGTACAGGTCATTCTTGCCGCGCTTGGGATAGTAGATCGCCGGCTGGTACCCGTAATGACGGAGGTGTCTCGCGGCAACGAGGCCGTCGCCACCTATTTTGCGTGCCTGGATGTGAGCCAGGACTGGCCGGTGCCCTCTCGATGGGCCGCACCGGACCCGGAACAGGCCGAGGATCGGCGGACTTACCATTGTTACCTGGACCACACGCTACGAGGACTCTCCGACCCTTGGCAGGAGGGTGCACGCGGAACACTGCAGCCAAGTTGTCAGCCACGCTGCAGGTGAAAGGAAGTCCTTGTCTTTTGTGCCACTGCCTGGTTGACTCGACTGGGAATCTCGATGGCTTGTTCGACAGGCACCAGCAGCCGGGGGGGTGATGGTCCGTCCATTAATCCCGACACGAGGGGGGCGACTCGGGCGGAGACGATGAGCCGCCGACCCACAGCCCCTGACACCGCCCAAGCACGGAGGCGGAAAGGTGCAGCGTGATGGGGACGTAATAGTGACGGTGCATGCAGGAACCTGCCCACCTAGATCCGAGGAGCGGGTGCCTGCCTGACAAATGTGGCGAGTAGGTGGTTGGACCAGCTGCTACGACCTGGCCGTTGCGGACGAGAGAGAAGAGAGACACAGAGAGACGGACGCACCGGCTTGAGACACGGAGAGGCCGGCCAGCTCCATCAGCTGGTCCAGCGAGAAGGCGCAGGTGCTCATGAGCTCCTGGTCCAGAGCGGTGGCGGCCTTTGCCGAGAGCGTCTGAATCGGCTGAGTTAGCACCTAATGGTTGTCGACATAGAAACACTTGCTACATGGGATGGAGACGGATACGGGGATGGTGATCTTTACCTTGAGGGCCATCGTGATTCTGCACCTGGCTGGAACGGATCAAAATGGAGATGGGAGAGACGAAGGCGAACTTTCGTTGTCGTCTGGGAGGCTCTAAATTGCACACCTTTTTGTGCGGAGGGTGGGATTACCGCTGTGCCAGCTCAGACTGACATCACCACACGCCCCTGTTGGCACGGGCACGCTTTAGGAGTGGGAAGGAGCCAGACGGCGATTGGCCGGGATGGAAAACGGGGCTGAGCGGAGTCTCAGTCACGGGAGAGATCACGTGCATGGGTGAGCTTGTTGCCGGGCAGCCTCAGCGGCAAGCCACGTTGAGCCCCACCCAAAATTTCGCTGGCGAGCGTTTTGAAGTAGGCCACTGTGGTTAATGGAAAGCGAACAGGTGCCCGGCTCGTCGAGCGACAAACGAGACGGCTCGCTGAGGCAGCTGGAAACACCTACACGACACGAGGACTCCTTAGCCCCGAAAAACCGACGCTCCCTCCCGACCAATTCCAACCCCCGCGACAACCCCGCCGCGTCGAAGCCTTCCCATCCAGCGGCGGTTTCCATCCCGCACTAGGAGGCCACGCCGCCGCCGCCATGGTCGTCAAGATGCGCCTCGCCCGGTTCGGGAGGACCAACGCGCCCTTCTTCAATATTGTTATAGCTCAGGCAAGGTGCGCAGCCAAGCAACCGCTGGCAAATGTGGGGCAGGAGGAGGAGGAGGAGGTGGAGGAAAAGAAGGCAGGGCTGACATCGCTTGCTTGCTTCGCTCTACAGGACCGCGCGCAATTCCAAGCCCATGGAGGTTATCGGCACCTACGACCCCATACCAAAGACGGACTCGTACGACAAGTCGCGCAAGCTGCACAAGGACATCCAGCTGGACATGACGCGCGCAAAGTACTGGATCGGCGTCGGCGCGCAGCCCACCGATACGGTGTGGAGGTTACTGTCCATGGTGCGTGCCTCTGTTCCCTCGCCTTGGTTATTACTTCGGGCGCCGCTCCTGGGGTCCCCTTGGCTGCCTTGCGTTAACTGTTCGCAATCCACGATACAACAGGTCGGGATCGTTCCACCCAAGTTCAGGCCACAACCAAACTACAAGCCCCCAAAACGGTACAAGCCTCCGCGGGAGCCTGCACCAAGTTCAAGTTAGATCTCGAGGCGACGCCCTCCTCTCTTATACTCTACAGTTCCGCAGGTTCACGTTTAGATAATGTACAAAAAGATATCGCGCATTTGCGCGGCGCGCGCCGGGATTGCTAAAAGGACGGAAAAGATACGAATAAACGTGTCTGACCTTGTCTCTTGTGTTCGCCAACTGTCATATTATCTGCTCAAGTGTGTGGTTTACAGGGCGCACATCCGAGGTTTGGCAAGTCAGAGTAAGCTCGCTGTTTGTGCACATATATGCTATGCTGGCAGCGCAGTTGTCCTTTTTTTTCCTTGCCACTGGGTTATCCGCCCGAACTCTTTACGCATTACCCGTGACCAAATGGCCGGTTGGCGGACCACATTCAGCGTCTCTGTCCTGCCGGGCCAAGGCGGTGTGAAGATAATGAGTTGCCTTTTTTTTTTCTTCCTTTTTGCTTTCCCTGGCAGGACGCCACGCCAACCGCTGCAAACCTATTGCTGCTCGCTCTTGGCTCGGCATCGATACTCCAATCCTGTCCCGGCACCTCCGAGATCTCCGGAGTTCCGGTGGAGGGCGCAAACTGCTTGGCCAACTTGGCACTGCAGGTCCCACGGGTTGGCTTTGCATTGCGCATAACTCCTCGGGGCCCCTCGGGGATTGGCATGTGTTGGTCGATTGCGTCTTAGTTCGATACAATCTGCGCCGGCCCAAAAGCACCCACGTTAGTCAAACAACGACACAAACACGGGCCAGCTGCCGATAGTCACCGCGTGCCTTGGCCGCAGAGTCTATGAGCAATAGTCCGTCACGGATGCCATCCCCGTTGAACCGTTTGACTCGGGGCGAGCTCCTCTCGACAGGATGGCCCAGTCTCCAAGATAGGCTAGCGCTATCTCCAACTGCGAGGGGCTGAGCGCTTGCAGCATGGGATTTCCCCAAAGATTCGCATGTGTGACGTCGACTTTTCCTTTTTCCCCATCCCCGTCCTGCATTCCGCTTCTCGTGGACACGAACACACGCACACACCCCTTGGCGTTTGACTTGCCCCCTCCTTGTCCGGCTCTCTCCGAAGCGGGCTGCAGCTGCCATGTTTAAATTGGGATTCCCCCACCCGAGGATGGGCTGGCGGTCCTTTCCCCAGCCGACGCGACCGTCTCCTTCCGCCATCGTGGTTTCCCGCCATCATCCCCACGCACAGCGGTTCTTCTCAGCGTCTCCATCCAGGCCAGCACCGTCCAAACCGTCGTCGGCCCCGCCGCCCAACCACGCAGACCCCACCCCCAGCAACAGCGCATCCCTCCCCAACAACAGCAACAACAGCACCCCTCGCGCCGCCACCACCACAATGGGCGACCAGGGCGAGGAGATTGCAGACTATCTGCAGCAGACGCACGACCGCGTGTTCCAGCACAACCGCACGTGGGCGGCAGAGCAGCGGCAGAAGGACCCGGACTTCTTCCTCAAGCTCGCGGCGGGCCAGAAGCCCGAGTACCTCTGGATCGGGTGCTCGGACTCGCGCATCCCGGCGGAGCAGATCACGGGGCTGGGGCCCGGCGAGGCCTTCATCCACCGCAACATCGCCAACCTGGTGTGCAGCATCGACCTCAACGTCATGAGCGTCATCAACTACGCGGTGCAGAACCTCGAGGTCAAGCACATCGTCGTGTGCGGCCACTACGGCTGCGGCGGCGTCAAGGCGGCCATGCAGCCCAAGGACATGGGCATCCTCAACCCGTGGCTGCGCAACATCCGCGACGTCTACCGCCTGCACGAGGCCGAGCTCGACGCCATCGGGGACGAGGACGCGCGCTACGACCGCCTCGTCGAGCTCAACGTCATGGAGCAGTGCCGCAACGTCATCAAGACGGCCGCCGTCCAGCAGTCGTACGAGGCCAAGCGCTTCCCCATCGTCCACGGCTGGGTCTTTGGCTTCAACGACGGCATCCTCAAGGACCTCAAGGTCGACCATCAGGGCCTGCTGGCAGATGTTATGAAGATCTACAACCTCAGCAAGCACTGATTGCGACGCCGTGCGCTAGGAGTTGCCGTCGACGGATGGTACCGCTCTCCCAGGATCGAGAGCCTTGTTTTTGTAGCGCCACATGCGCCCGTGTCCAGGAATAAGAGGGCCGCCCGCACGATTCGGCCGAAACTCGGTTTTTTTTTTTTTGTTTTGTTTTGAGATATACCGATTAGATCGATTGGCTCGATTGGCAGGAACGGACGTCTTGGACCAACCACCTTCTAGAAATGATACCACCTGTTCTATGAGACTTGGATTCGGGCACACTAAGGCCCGTTGACTCCTGCACCTCCCATCAATCGTCGTGCTTCAATTGGCCGCGGCGTAGTGGTGACCTCCCTATTCGCACAAGAACCTCAGCGCGACTCCAGCTCCCACAAGCGCCGGTCTCGGCCAGCCAGCGGTGCGATGCACCCCGGCAGCCCCTAATACCACAGCTTGGCATTGGGCTCAATGCCCTTCTCCCTGCAGTGGTCGTGGTAGAGCTTCGCAAAACTAAAGCAATCCATGTTCTCGCGGAGGCTGTCGTCGTCGTTGAAGAACTCGAGACTGCCCGTAACGGTGAAAACAACCTCGGCGCCGGCGCCCATAAAAAGCGTATGGATCGTGCCCGGGTTCTCCACCACGTAGTCGCCGGGGCTGGCCACCCAGTCGTATCTGTTTTGGCCCAGCCGCTCGTTAGTCCACTTTTTNTTTTTTTTCTTTTTTTTTTTTTTTTTTTTTTTTTTTTTTTTTTTGTTTGTCTGCGTCTATTTTACGGAGCAGAAGAACCACCTACTCCTTGTACCGCCACTGGCCGGCCACGGTGACCGCCGTCACCGTGCCCCGGTGCCGGTGCTTGCCCAGCCAGCAGTCGACGGGCGTCCTGAGTGCTATGACGAAGGTGCCTGATCTCGTCTCGAACCGGAGCGGCTTGAGCTCGAGCGTGCCGATCCACGGGTGCCAGAGCGTGTCCTTTTTCGCGTCAATGTAGACGTCGGGCGAACTGAACTTGTCGGTGAAGGCGATTTCGGCCCTGTCCTTGTCAGTCAGGACCGACTCGGCCTCGGGATCGGAGCTCTTGGAGGCAGTCGAGGTGGCCGAGCCGGCGGCCGCATTCGCTGCGGGCTGAGATTCCATTGTGCGCGCGCGGGAGCCACGATTGTCTGCAGTGTCGTCTTCGGTACAATTTGAGCTTTTTTTTCCTTCTTTACAGCGGTCGGTGCATGCGGAGATTGATGAAAAGGCAGGAACTATGACTCTTCCTGCTGATATGTGGTGATTGACGACGTAGTCCGTCACGGGGCGGGGTATCCTCACCTATCCAATCGACTGGTTTGTCAACACAATGGCTGGCCTTCCCCGCTCCGTCTCGGCGCTCGGCTGCATAACCTCGGGGGGTTTGCGGCACCGCCTATCGGCTGTCGTGCAGGGTGGGTTTGCCCGGCGGAGGCAAGCGTCTCGTGAAGCGAGTCTACCGCGCCCGACATCCACACTGCTGGCCTGGCCGCAGAGAATACAGCCTACCACCTAGCGACCAACCGTGCTACCTGGTTCCCAAAG
This sequence comes from Magnaporthiopsis incrustans, assembly GCA_003049425.1. Classification (NCBI taxonomy): domain Eukaryota; kingdom Fungi; phylum Ascomycota; class Sordariomycetes; order Magnaporthales; family Magnaporthaceae; genus Magnaporthiopsis; species Magnaporthiopsis incrustans. Next base: position 68,894 of record PYSR01000115.1, on the reverse strand, counting down.
GGGGTAATTATGGCTGTTGTGGGTGGCGACGTCTAAGCGGCACTGCTACCCGGCCACCCGGTGAGAGAGGCATCCTCCAAGCTGCTGTCATTGCCGCACCCATCGTCACTAAAGCTCTAACGTTCCAAAGGTCTTGCTAGGCCTTGGCGACAGATGCGTCCATGGTATTGCTAGCGGTGGACCTATCAAGTTTTATCCGCCCAAGATCCTGCTGAAGGTTACTAGTCGGCCGTGAAGCCGAGCTTCTAGGGAAGCGGAACGTCAAGGGCCACGATCCGTCCCAGCGCGTTAGTCAGGAGCCGCTGTGACGCAGATGTGGCGGGAGGTCCGGCCAAGCTTGCTCTGCGCCGGGTGGGAGGGGCACCCCATGCGCTGCCTACGTTCTTCTTCCTGCTGAACAGGCTAGCATCTGGGATGAGAGGACTCTCCTACCCACTTTCCCGGAGCTGTTGCATCTCTGGGCCGTGCCCCCGCCGCATGCAAGCGAAGAGACCTGGTCAGGGTCATTGGCGTGCTCGGATGCCTGGGACAGCCAAGAGACTGGTGGCTGTTGTCATGGCCACTCTCTTCTAAGATAGCATGCAGTCTGCATGTGTCTTCCTCTGTCTGGAGCACAGCTCACTCAGGTTGCCACGGGGCATCCCATCCCTCGCCCTGTCAGCAAAACGATGTTGAAAAATCATCTTGCGTGGAACGGTCAGGGCTGTGGCTCTCTTCGTAGGCTATCCTCGTAAGATACAAGCGCAACAACCCGCTTCGCGGGCGAAACGTCCCAGGCAAAAATCGGGCGCGTTCGCCTTGCCCAAACAGATAACGGCCTTTGCAGTTGTCTGCCAGCCAGTTTGGCTATTGGCGACGGCGAGGCATATCGCGCAACGTGGGGTCTGCACGCGGGCCTCCTTCTGACCCCAGGGCCTCCGGAATGCGCCTCGCGGCCGTAATCGATTGGAGGCCCGATCCAGCCTCGAGGATGCCTTGTTGGGCCGTTGGGCAGCTGCGTCAACACTCTCCGTCAGCGACCGCGCAGAGAGGTGTTTGGCGCGGGCCTCAATATGCCGGCGGCCCACCAGCCCACCATCTTCTGCGGCTGCGTGCTTGCGCCCGACTAGAGACGGGAATGTATTCCTACTGTGCCATGGCCTCATTTGGACCAACTGCTGCAAAAAGCAAGTTTGCAGCCTTGTATAGGCAGCCATGCGAACCATAATTAAGGCGCCAGCAAGGATGCTCGATGGGGACCCGGCGAAGTCGAGGGCATAAAAGCAGGCTCGCTGTCCTAGCGGGATTGTTGGGAGACATCTCCAGATTTCTTCAATCTCCAAGCAACTCCAATCTCTCTCACACGAAAAGCCGAATTCGCACTCGTCCTGCTCCATAACAGGCACAACCGTCTCAAATATGTCTGACCAGCACAACACGGGCCCCGGTCCTCCTCATGATGAGGAATCACACCAGCCAGCCGAGCACAGCTATACGGCAGCATATACCTATCCCGACGGCACCGTCATTCCCTCCATCCTAGCTGCTCCCGCCATGTGGGCAGCGGACTCAGACGCCCTCTCCTACGGCCAGCCGCAGGAGGCTCAGAGTACGGCCAGCACTTTTTAGAGTGATGACCAGCAGCAGCAGCAGCAGCAGCAACTCTACGGCGATGTGGCGGGCGAGTCGTCGTCCCACGCCCAGAGCCAGCCTGGCGTCGGCAGTGGGGCCGAGGCGGCGACAGCACCCGAGCCAATCTGGGAGGGCCGATTTCAGACGGAGGATATGCCAGAGGACTTCAGCGCTCTGCTTCACAGTGACAACAAGTACTACTGCAACTCCGAAGGTTGCACTTCTGCGGGAAAGGGGTTCAGCATCCCCACCACCATCAGGTAAGCTTTATACTAGGCCCCTACGTAGCTTTGCCGACCATGGCCAATGCTGCTGCGCGCGCGTTGGCTGTGCCTCGTTAACAGAACCTCGTTTTTTTTCTTTGCATCTTCAGGAAACATATGAAATTGCACTACAAACCCGTTCTCTGCCCGTTCTACTCTACCTGCGGTTACAGAGGGGCCGAGCAGAGGTACGTGACGCGTCACGTCAGGGACAACCACAGGGGCTGGGCCGAAAGAAATCTCCCAGATGCTGCGGGCGCGGCCGAGAAATACACGTGTGATATTTGCGGTGGCGAGTTTCGAAGGCAAGACTACGTTGTTAAGCATAAGCGGACACAGCACCCGGAGTAGACTTGGGGCGAGGCATGCGGCTTCATTCGGTTTTTGATAGGGGCTATCATGCTTCCTCAAGGGCCCGGAGCGGCCAACTGATCTCGACCACGTCATTGTCCAGGTGTATATAAACCAGGTAGTGCTGCAACAGCAAGTGCCGTCTTCTTTTTCACGCGCTGCCAATATTATCGCTCGCGGGTCGTTCGTCCTTAGTCAAGGCGTCTAGAAAGCAAATTTGCTAATGGGGGAGACGACAGGCGTGGAGGGTATGGCCTAGCTGGCTACAGTTGGCGACTACATGCCTGCTTCAACCCGAGGGAAGTGTATTGGAAACATTCAGGGAAACACGCGGGAATTGGCTGGGGAAAAAAGGAAGCAAAGGAGGTCTGATATAGCTTAGGCGTCTGGCCCTTTTATACCACGATTACGTCAATCATCACAGTCCGATAGGAGGCGCCTCGGCTCGACCAGGCCCGAGGTGGCCGTTCGAGTCAGGCATTCCCACTACTTTGGCGCCGCCAGGAAGCAACAAATGTCTGCCTAAAATTTGGCGAAACGGGCCAGTTTAGCCTCCCTATTACGGTGCTTTACTCTGCGCCCTTTTAGAGCCATTCACCCCAGGCAGCGCTCAGGGGGCCTCGATCATGTCGGTGCCTCGCCGATCAAAGTGGCCCACCAAGCCTTCGGCTCGAAACTTCTCCACGAGAAGAAATAGCACCCCGGGCTTCTTTTCCGCATCTGGTCATGCGCGCGAAGGCGGGATATCTGTCCAGCGGAGGATGCACGCACTGGTAGTCCGTGTACGGGAAAGCTAGAGGTGACTGACCTGCATGGCGGTCCGACTTTGGCGCCGTCGCGGGGCCTAGCCGCAAACCCTGGGCTCCCAGCATCGGCGAAGGACAACACAGCGGCACTTGCCAATTCCTCGGCCGTCTTAACCTGCTTGGTGTGGGTGGGGATTTGGCCCGCCGCGAACACGGGGCGACCCATGTGGGGTGTTATTCCCTGTGCATACTGTACCTGCCCGGGACGGCCCCGAACGAGCGTGTTCCTCCACGAATCATGACGTTCGGTCGTGACAATGGCACCGTGGGGTCTACGCAGGTATATAGCAAAAAGAGAGGCCGAACCAAGCATTTGCGGGCCGGGAAGGCCCTGGGAAAATATCAGACCATTGGGGCCCGTACCTGTTTTTGTGGGGTCCCGTGCGTACAGAAGGTCGGCTCGAGCTGGCAGTATGTCAGCTTCCAGATCCTGAGTGCAAACTCTGCGCGTCGGGAGCGGGTATGTGCAAGGGTATGCGTGGAACAAGAACGGCTGGTGCCTGGCGAGGTACGCTGTTCTATGGCGGCCTGGACCCGACTCGGCGAGAGACGGCGAGGGCGACCACAGACTGTCGGGGACGATGCTCCACAGCGGCGAGCAGCAGCGAGAGGGGATTCGGAACATTGGAGACGGTAATGTCGGTGAACGACATGAGCAGCGATAATCGGCCAGTATTCGACCCCTCAACCTGTCGACAACACAGCCGGCCAAAATGCAAGCCTATGGTATAAAGATGGACCGCGTCGGCCATCTTGGGAAGCAAAAAAGAGAGATCTTCACCCATCACGGCCAACAGGACAATCTCGACCAGACTCGCACCGCTTCGACGTCAATCCTTGACCTAAACTCTCGTTCAACCTTCTTCCCATCAAGATGAAGTCCTTCAGCATCATCCTCGCCGCCGTCGCGGCCCTGACTCCCGCCGTCATGGCTGCCGACTGCTACGGAGGCGGGAGACAGGGAAGCGACTTCAGCTACACCACCGTCTACAAGAGCATCTGCAACGGCGGCGTCAACGTGCAGACCAGGAGCGAATGCCAGGGGCGCTGCTGCGTCATCAACTACGCCAGGTTCGAGGGCACCTCGGGCAGGCGTGATAAGTGCGAGGTACGTTCTAGCCCTGGGATGACATATGGCAGGATGGCGAGAGGAACCGGTCGAACGGTATTGACCATGGGTAACACGACATGGTACAACAGGAGGCCATGAGCAACATCATGGACCAGTGCGTCAAGCGCGGACGCGGCGGCGGCGAGTGGAAGTGGAGCTCCAACGGGTTGGTGCAGAACTACTATCTCGACGGCCAGTGGGTCTGCGGCCTCAGCAAGCGCGACATGGACCGCGCCGCCCGCAGCGGCCTCATCGTCGACGGCTCCTACACCGTCGAGGGCGGCTACGCGAAGAGGGAGGATGGCGCGGCGCCCGAGTCGGCTTAAGCGATCTCCGGGGCAGGTGTCGGGGCAGTGAGAGGGGCTTCCTGTTTGCGAGAATACAAGCCTTCGCTCTTGTCCTGGACCAGCCAGGCCGTTTTGCAAGGAACCGTCAAGCGTGGTGTTTGTCGAGTTGATCCGAGAGAATAGGGTTAAAAGAGGAAAAATCATCTCCAATTGAACAGCTCCTTCGAGGAATTCCACAAGAAGAATGTGGCCAAGACGATGTGAAGAATCCAAGCACTGCTTTTTTGGGAGACGAGTCGTCGGGAGCCAGGCTAACCAACTGTCGGGCTAAATGGCTCCACCCAGCACCCAGTGCTTGGCCCGCCTATTGGACAACCAGCAGCAGTCACCAACACCACCCTCAGTCCAGCCCCTTGTCCGAGCAGCAATTGCCGTCAGCCCTGTGAGCCGTAACCCCTTTGTAATACCATAGCGTTCGCTTTAGACCGCCTTTCGCGACATCCGAACAGCCATGTTGAAGACGCAGCGTCACTGACGTCGGGGTGCGAGATGGAAATTGGACTTTATGCGCTGGACTCCACCTGATCCCGGCTGGATCGGGCAACGTCAGTGCAAACGGGGAGATCACCCACAAAATACGACTTTCCCCGCTCAGCGGCATGGAAAAACTCGTATTTGGGGAAATGGGGACTATTCTAAGGATGGCTAAGGGGCCATCTAAAGGGGTGCTTATACGGCCTCTGCCGCCGCTGTGGTATAGGCCTGGACTTTCTGTTAGTCCATCCATCGTGACGCATCCGCGAAGATCGACAAGATGAGGGCATTCAACGTTCTCTGTGCGCTGTTGGCAGTCGTGCGCGCCTCTGCACCCGCGGCGGCGGCGGCTGCCCCTGATGCCCCGTCCGACTCACAAGTCCAGGGCTCTTACATCGTGGAGCTCGAGCCCGGGGGCAAGATTGCCGACTTCTACCGGGCCCTCTCGAGCACGCACGGCATCAAGACGCAGGAGCGCATGAAGCTGGGCAGCTCCGGGATCTTCAACGGCGCATCCTTCAAGATCCTGGACGCGGTGGGTCACGACGACACGGTGCTGATGGACCTCCTCGCGGCCACTCCTGCCGTCAGGAAGGTCTGGCCGGTGCGCAAGATGACGCTCAACGCCCCCAAGACGGAGGATCCCGAGAAGCAGGCGAACCCAGCACACGCCCCGGGGATGCGGAGACGGCAGGACAGCCCGCTCGACTCCCTGCCGGGCGACCACTTCATGCCGCACCTCATGACGCAGATCGACAGGCTGCACGCCAAGAACATCACCGGAAAGGGCTTCAAGATCGCCATGATGGACTCGGGCGTCGACTATACGCACCCGGCGCTGGGCGGCTGCTTCGGCCCCGGCTGCCTCGTGGAGCACGGCTGGGACTTTGTCGGCGACGTACCTTCCGGCAGCGAGCCCAAGCCCGACGGCGACCCGTACGACGGCTGCCACGGCCACGGCACCCACGTCGCGGGCACCATCGCGGCCCAGGCCCACGGCAACAAGTACGGCTTCACGGGCGCGGCTCCTGGAGCCAAGCTCTGGTCGTACCGGTGCTGGAACTGTGCGGGCGTTGGGTCCAACGAGATCCTCATCGCCGCGTTCCTGCGCGCCTACGAGGACGGCGCCGACATCCTGCAGTGCTCCAACGGCATCTACGACAACGGCGGCTGGGAGGACGAGCCGTGGGCCCTCGTGGCCGGGCGCATCGCCCAGACGGGCGTGCCCGTCGTCATCTCGGCCGGCAACTCGGGCGGCCGCGGCCTGTTCAGCGCCTCGACGCCCGCGAGCGGCAAGGGCGTGCAGGCCGTCGCCGCGGTGCAGAACCGCATGAACCCCATCTTCGTCTCGCGCGGCACCTACAAGACCGACGTCAGCAGCGGCGGCGGCAACCGGTCCGCTGCGGAAAAGGCCTACGGCTTCTTCGCCGGCTCGCCCTACCCTAACGAGACGGTGACGCTGCCGCTCTGGTCTGTCGGCAACGACACCGCCTCCGTTGACGACGCCTGCAGCCCGCTTCCGGCCGACACGCCCGATCTCTCTGACAAGCTCGTGCTGCTGCGCGTGCCCGGGACGCGCAAGTGCTTTCCCCGGGACCAGGGGGCGAACATCCTGGCCAAAGGCGGTAAATACTTGGCATACTATGCCCTGTCGAACAAGTATGTCGCGCGCTCTATGAAATGTTCCTTTGTGTGTAACAGCATCACTGACGCCCGTCGCTAGCACCTGGGATGCCCAGTTCGTCTACCTGGACGGCATCAAGGGCGTGACTTCGGTCTCACCCGAGCAGGGCGCGGCCTGGATCGAAATGCTGGGCCGCGGGGTCCAGGTCAACGTCACGATCCCGAAATTAGCCGACGCCCCCGAGAACGTGCTCGTGGAGCTCGAAGACAACGAGACGGGCGGGTATGCTTCGAAATTCACGTCGTGGGGCCCCAATTGGGACCTGGAACCCTACCCGCACGTCGCTTCGCCAGGCGGCAGGATCCTGTCCACGTATCCCGTGCCGATGGGCAGCTACCGCGTCATGAGCGGGACGTCGATGGCCAGCCCGCTCGTGGCGGGTCTGGTCGCGCTCATGGGAGAGGCTCGGGTAGGAGGAGGAGGAGGAGGCAAAAAGCTGGACGGCGAGCTCTTTGCGCGCATCATCTCGTCGACCGCCAAGCCGCTGGCCTGGCACGACGGCATGGCCGCCCAGCCCGGCACGCTGGCGCCGGTGGCGCAGGTGGGCGCGGGGCTGGTGCAGGGCTACGACGCCGTGTTCGCCAAGACCGTGTTCGACCGGCGCAACCTCGCGCTCAACGACTCGGCCCACTTCGTCGCCGACCACAGCTTCACCATCCAGAACATCGGGTCCGAGGAGGCCACGTACGAGCTCGGCCACATGACGACGCCGACCATGTACTCGCTCACGTCGACCTTCGCGGGCGACATGCCGGCCGGCTCCCCCAACCCGATCGTGGACGGCGCCTTCGCCGAGCTCAGCTTCAGCCCGGGCAGCATCACCGTGCCGGCGGGCGGCTCGGCGCAGGTCAAGGTCACGGTGACGCCGCCCGGGGGCGCCAGCGTCAACGCCACTCGCCTCCCCGTCTACAGCGGCTACGTCAGCGTCAACAGCACGCGGGCCGAGCACCTGGTCCTGCCTTACCTGGGCATGGTCGGCAACATCCACGACAGGCCCGTCATGCTGGCGCGCAGCACGTACCTGGCCAACTTCGGCTCCCCCGTCGCCGCCAACACGTCGTACATCCTGTCGCCGCCGGACCCGAAGCGCGTGCCCGACGGCAAGGGCGCCGGCGACGACCGCCTGCCCAACATGCTGCTGGGCATGGCGCTGGGCACGCGCGTGCTGCACGTGCACCTGGTGTCGCTGTCGGACGGCAGCGGAAACAAGAAGAAGACGCCGACGGGTGTTGCCTGCCTCGGCGAGCCGGCCGGTTCGCCACTCCGCTACATCGCCAGCCTCTCGCAGCGCGTGTACGTTTCGGGCCTGCTCGACGACGGCTCGGTGCTGCCGGCGGGGAGATACAAGATGGTGGCCAGCGCCCTGCGCATCTTTGGCGACGAGTCGGTGCCCGGCGACTGGGATGTCGTGGAGACGGTGCCGTTCTCGGTGCAGTACTCGAACGGGACGGCAAAGGCTAGGTAGTAGTGGTGACGGCTTGGGTACAAGCTAGGTTACGAATAATGTCTCTAGCCTGCTAGCATTTTAATCTTACGTGCACATCATGTACATCTGATGCAATTCCTTTTTTTTTTCTAGTGCATTTACGCCAAGCCACCCACCGACGGCCCGCTATAGGCGCCTGCGACTGGTCGACTTCGCCAGCTCACTGCCTGAAGCGACAAGCCTTCCCCACCACCCGCCAGGCAGTCTATTTCCCTTCCTTCGGTGATGCTGCGCCACCCTCGGAGACAACCCCCATGCCGGTTGTTCCCTCTCGGCAAGCACTGCATGCATGGACAGGATACCACGTGCTATCTTTGCGCAACAAACAGAGCGAGGCATCAATTTGTCATTAACTGGAGAGCGAAAGCCTGGGTCGCTCAATCATTTCCCCCAGCGGCAGCAGCCACCCTCCGAGCCTTGAGGCGCGCAAATACGGGAGACGAGATCCACAGGGCGACCGAGATCAGCGGGAAGACGCCCAAGACGTACAGGGCAACGCTGTAGCTGTGGACCTGGGCGATCCAGCCGGCCAGCAGCGGGGAGAGCGACGCGCCCACCGACTGGGCCGTGGCGACGGCGCCGATGCCGACGTTGACGCGCCCCGTGTTCGCGAGCACCTGCGCCACCATACCCGGGGCCGCGATGCTCTGCAGGCCGGCCCCGACGCCGTCGAGCACCTGCACCGGCCACACGCCCCAGGCCTCGACGAAGCTCCCTCCCACAGCGGCGCGCACAGGGAGGGCGCAAAACGAGACGAGGAGCACGGTCCAGTAGCCGCAGAAGCCGCGGGCCACGACCCAGGACCCGCCCAGCGACATGACCACCATGGTGCCCTGCGCCACCACGATGGTGAGCCCCGTGAAGGAGGCCGGGTCGGCGCCGCGCACCGCCACCACGGCCTGCCCGTACAGCGGCAGGAACGCCGCATTGCCCAGGTGGTACGCCATCAGCGCGACGCCCAGCACCACGAGCTGCTTGTGCTGCAGCAACTTCACCCACGCCTCCGCGTGGCCACCGTCGGCGGCGGCGGTGGTGGTGTTATTGTTGTCCCTCTGCTGTCCGGCCGCCGTCTCCCTGTGTTCTGCCGCTGCTTGTGTCGGCTCCTCGTCGCCGCCGCCGAGGCCGCGGGCCGCCTGGTGGTCGATGGCGCCGCGGGGCACGCACAGCACCGAGACCAGGGTAAAACACGCAAAACCCCAGGCCAGGTAAAACACGGCCGGCAGGCCGTACCGCCGGCCGAGGAGCGCCGACAGGCCCGCGCCCGTCATGTTGCCCGCGTGGTTGGCGGCCTGGTTGCGGCCGTTGAGGCGGGCGAAGCGCTCGCCGGGCCCGCCCGACACGCCCAGCGTCATGGCCACGAGCGACGGCATGAGCACGCTGCCGGCCACGAGCCCGACGATCTGCGCGATGAAGATGAGCGGCGGCAGGCGCGGGCCCAGCAGCGTGGCGGTCAGGGCGGCCGCGGCGACGAAGGTGCCGCCCGCCGCCAGCGACCGCTTGTGCGTGGTCGCGTCCACCAGCGCGCCGATGGGCGCCGACGCGAGCAGCGCCGCCACCCCGCCCGCCGTCATGACGGACCCGATGAGGCCCGGCGCCCAGCCGTAGCCCTGCAGGAACACGCCCAGGAAGGGGCCGACCGCGTTGTTGACGTCGGCCATGAAGAAGGCCATGGCCAGCAGCGCCCACTGCGCCTGGACCTTCTTGCGCGCCCGCGGCGACCCCTCCCGGCCCAGTTCCGGGTCCGAAGGGGCTGGGGACGATGCTGTCGTGCGCTGCTTGAGGTCATCCATGTTGAATTTATTTCTTTTGTTTCAAACGATGAATCCTCGGGGTTGGCTTGGTTGGCCTAGTTGGCTGCCACCTACCCTCCCCAGCTTGTCCCTCCAGGTGCCGGAAGAGCCCGTCGTTTTTATAGCATGACTAGCCCGTCCGCCGGCACATCTCTCGGCTCCCCAACAGATTGTGACTTTGAGATTGAAAACTACCGACATGCGATAACAGAGGCCCCCTGCCCTAGGAAAGACAGCCCCATGTCACCCATCTCGCTGCCCGAAAAAACAAAATAAAGAAAAATCTGCAGTTTTCTTCACATATTACAAACTGCGCCACTTTTCACTATAGCGACACCTGTTTTCCGCACACAAGTCGCGCCGTTTGGGCCGCCAGAGGGCATGACATGTTTGCTTGGCGTCCTGGCTGAAGCTCGAACCGGGGTAAAAACTCGAATTGGAGTAAAAAGTTTGGGTTATGTGACCCAAGGTCGGGTGTCAGTGCAATTAGCAGGCCACTTGACAGCCAGTAGTTTTCTCCATCCGACGTTTAGTTTTTCTCGTTGCATGGGGGACCTAACCAGGAGTCCGCCCGCTTGCACCACACCCACCCGCAGCGTATCTACAAATTGACGGGCAGACCAAGCCGCGCTAGGGAGCATCCGCACTGTCAATGGCACTCCAAGACGATGTCGCTCTGCGGCGGTGGTATCGAGCCCCAACATTTCCATGCGCCTTCACCTCGTGGTATCGCAGCTCGCCAGTTGGCAGTGCCAGGAAGGCGGAGTCGGAAAGGGGTCTCGGGCGGAGCGGCGGCGGGGAAACAGCACGGGTAAGTGGTCTGCATCCGACGTCTTATATGCCGCACTTTTGCCAAGCCAACTTGGAGTTGTCGTCCGGGACGGTTCGATGCTACCGTGCTGTGATTGCTGGTGGAAATTGTGTCAAAAGTACAAAAATGCAGAGATGGTTGGATCCAGGAAGACCCCAAAGCTTAAATCCTCCCGCAAATTAAGCTTTTCGTCACTGGCTCTTGATAGGCAGGCACCAACCCACTTGTGTGGCTTGGTCGAAGAACGCCATCGACGACGGGACGCGGGACTCCTAGCTGCCGCTCTTCCTGCGTAGGAATTAACCGCCGTGTTTAAAAAGGGGGCGGTGCAAGTTTGCCTCTTCCAGCAAGCCCCGGGCGGGCCGTGGACGTTAGGAAACCCATTGGTCGGCGGAGCCGCGTCTCCACTGTTGCCCGGGCCTGTGTCCCTATAATGCCGAACGGAGACGGATCATTATTTCCGCGCACGATTAGCGCACGGGGAGTTGGCTAGCTAGGATCTTAGGGAAAGTGGCGTGGCTTCGAGGGATTTCTCTCTCGAACTAGCCGTTGCTGCGTGCCGTCGAAATTTCCTCCTTGTCGGCTGGCGACGAAGATATCTGTCGTCTCGCCTGCATGGATTCCCCATGCCATGTTCGCCTATAGCTGTTCGGCAGCTAAACGCGAGTTTTCTAGCTCCACTAGGAGCCCCACGGACCTCTGGGCCGCCTACAACTTCTCAACATAGGTAGGAACATGGGTAAGTAGGCGATCTTAACCTCTACGTCCAGAGTACGCTTATAAAATTGGCTTGCCAGGTCCGTTTGTTGACGTGGTAGGTGGTTGTCCAGGAGCTTGCAAGAGGCGGATCTAACACACCCATAGAAAGGAACTGAGGTGAGAGTCCATTGAGCCCAGAATCTTCTTGGCATGCAAAACCAGCTCACATAAATGTCAGTCCTCCCTATAGCGAGGAGTGTGGCGGAGGAACTTCGGCTCAAGAGGCAAGGCTGAGGACGCTAACCGCTTCCGATTAGCGAGGGGCTGCCTGAGCTGCGCCGCTCCAGCATCAAACCACCACGTCCCGCCCGTCGCGGAGCCTCTCGCTCCGAGTCGGGCAAAAATGCGACGCAGACGAAGCCCGATGGCGAGATGGACCCCCTCTCCATCACGACAGGCTGCCTCACCCTCATCGGGTCCGTGGCCGAGACGGCCGTGGCCATCACCACCTTCATCCGCGGCTGCCGCGAGGCGCGGGCCGACCTGACGGCCGTCAACGTCGAGCTGTCGGAGCTGCAGATCGTGCTGGAGCTGCTCAAAGACGACAGCGCCATCAACCCCGACGACGACGCCTCCGCCGCCTCCGCCGCTCCAATCCCCGACGCGCTGCAGCGGCAGATCCTCTCCATCATCACCAACTGCACCGCCGTCATCGACAAGATCAACCACGTCCTCGAGGGCTACAACGAGTCGAGCAGCCGGGCCGTCGTCTCGGTCAGATGGGCCGCCACCGGCAAGGCCGAGATCGCGGGCCTGCGCATGTCGCTCGAGGCCCACCGCGGGTCGCTGAACCTGGCCCTGGAGCTGATCTCGGTGACGGTGGCGCGCGCCATCAAGGAGGACACGGCCGTCATCAGGGGCCACGTCGTCGGCATCAAGGAGGACACGGGCCAGATACCGCAGATACTGGAAGAGCTGGAGCGGCTGCGGGCCATCGTGGCGAGCAGGGGGCTGAGCGGGGAGGGGCCCCAGCAGAACTACATGCTGCAGCAGTACCTGGACAACTTGACGTCGTACGCCGAGACGGTCGTCGGCGACGTCGACTGGGGATCGGACGGCTGCTTTCGGGCCGGTTCTCGGCAGCAGAGCGTCGGTGCCCCTGCTGCGTTTGAGGACGAACCACGGGACGATTGGCCGCTGCCGCTTCCGCCCGAAGCCTCGGTCGCTCCGCAGAGAGAGGCCGTCATTGACCCCGTCGAAACAGAACCGGTAGCAGCCCCGACTTCTCTGCCGCCGATCCCACTTCGTCTCACGAAGCCCGCAGCGACCGAGGTGACGAGCGCCGGCGTGCATGTTTGGGGCACGGGGTGGCCGCTGCCGCCAGCCCAGGACGGCCCACTCGACTCCTCAAGGCATGACATCGGAGGGTCGTCCGTTCTGGCGCAGACTATCCCGCAGAGACCCAGAAGTGCGGCACTCGAAACCCAGTCCGGTCAGAGTAACTCATTCGAGGATCGGTTAACCCGGGACCGCAGGTTTTCCTTCGAGCTGGGGGAGGACGGGACAGGCTTGCAAATCTTCGCGCCAGCCATCTCCGTCCTCCCGGCACCTCCGACCGAGCTGGCGCCACTAGTGCCGGCCTGGGAGTCGCTACAAACCCAACCGCCGCCGGATGTGGGAGCCGATCTAGGGGTTCAGGAGTTGAAGGCGGAGGCTTCGAAATCAGAGCCCGCCCTGTCGGCGGCCGTGTCGACGAGTACAGCCGTAGCACGACGTAAGCTCGTTGCTATCGGTGACGGAGCATGCGGGAAAACATGCCTTCTCGAGTGCGCACCGCCCTTCCCCTTGTGAGTAAGTAGCATGGGCAGGTGAGCTGACAGATGGTTGCCCAACTCCCTAGAGTCTACGCGTTGGGCGCATACCCCGAGGTGAGTAGGACAGCCCCCTGCCTTTAACTATTTTCCTTGACGAACTGTCTTTTAGATAGATATGTACGCCACGTGGGAAGCTTATACCGCCGACGTCGATCTCGGTGGCAAACACGTCGAGCTTTGCCTGCAGGATACGTGCGGCATCGAAGACTACGATCGCCTGTCGCGGCTTTTCTACCCGGACACGGACGTCTTCCTTATTTGCTTTGCCATCGACAGTCCGGATTCTCTCGACAACGTCGAGGAGAAGGTGAGGCTGCAACATGCGCCTCGTCTGCGACTGTCCCCAAAGCCTTGAGGCTTACTTATTTCGCGATATAGTGGATCTCCGAAGTGCTCCACTTCGGCGGCTCCGCGCCGTATCTGCTGGTCGGTCTGAAGAAGGACCTCCGGTTTGACTCGAGAACTATCGAGAATCTCAGAAACATCAGCCAGCACCCGGTTACACTTGAGGAGGTGAGTGGCAGCAACCGCCTGCCCCACACAGCCGAGCCGCGTTTGCTGACGTGCTGTCCCACCCGTCGCAGGCACAGCGGGTGTGCGCCAAGATTGGGGCGTCGGGATACGTGGAGTGCTCTGCGCGGACGAACGAGGGACTGCGTGAGGTTTTCGACAAGGCCACCCGGTTAGCGGTGGCGCATCCGAGACGCGAGAAGAAGGGGTGGCTGAGAGGCTTGTTCTCGGGCGGAAGGAGGTCCAAGTCCAAGGGAGCGCTGACCGAGAAGACGGCTGGGCGCAGCTCGCTGATTTGAGAGTTTTGCGGTAATTATGAAGTTCCGCTAGGATGGCTAGATGAGGCACTAACTAGATCAGGAATGTCGATAAGTGAACCGCATAATCCACGCTATCGGTAGAGACAAACGAGTCTCCATCTCACTGCAACCAACTTCCGGCCCCACGGCTAGCATCACGGCCGTGTTGGCCTTGGTTAGCGCGCGGTAAAACCGGGGAGCGCCCTGTGACGGGCGGTTCTAAAAATTTAGGCAGGTGCTTGCGTTTGCTCTCCACCGACTCTGAGCTGTAATAAGGTCGTTCTTCCGTCTGCACTCGGCCCCGGACATACGTCCTTCGGCTGTCTCGCCCCTCCAACGTAAACACGCCCCGCTGTGATTAACGTGTCGCGACTCAGCTCACCTCCTGCACTTCTAACGAGCTGGAGGCCTTTCTCGCATGGCCATGAAGTACGAAATTCCCAGCAGCGGGTCGACGGGCACACAAACTGTCAGTCGCTGTGATGCTTAAAACAATAGCCTAAGGATCAAAGGGCCTCCGTTCGATCTTGAAAAGATATATGACTATGAAACCGGCTATCGCCACCCCGTGCACATGGGGGGCGTGGGGACGATTCAATCTTTATACTCCTTTTATTGCCGCCAAAATCCTCATTGCTAGAGTCTTCATGGAACCTACCCCCGGCCGAGCAAAGTCATTTGGTGCTACAAGCGTGTAATGCAAGATTGGAAAAATGCTTGTTATTAAAGTTAATAATCTTTTAAAGCCTTAAAAGATGCTTAAAAAATTTGCATTTCAAAAGTATATTTAACAGCTATTTAAACCCGGGAAAGGAAAGAGGTTGCACCGGATTTTAATAAAATGTCTTTTTAAACTGCAAATTTACTTAGTAGTTTGAATCACGGCCTTATATTTGTGATTGCGTTCAGCTCAGGTCTGGTAGCAGCTGCCTTGCAATCAAATATCTGTAGCTACACCCCAACAGATCATCCGACGCACGCACACCATCCTCCCTCCACGCTCCATATCAACTTCTCACGTGATGCAGTATCGTCAACTTGCTTCGTAACGTGGCCGCATCACACGCATGTCCGCAACACGCTCAGACCTTGGCCACCTTCTCCCCCAGCACGGCCGCGGGGTTGGCGGCGTCCTCCTCGGCCTTGTAGGCGTCCTCGCCCGCCGTGGCCAGCTGCTCGAGGCGGAGCCAGTACGCGACCGTGTCGGTGCCGCGCTTGGCCTTCTTGTCGCCCAGAACGGCAGCCGGGTTGGCAGCGTCCTCCTCGGCCTTGTAGGCGTCCTCGCCCGCCGTGGCCAGCTGCTCGAGACGCAGCCAGTAGGCGACAGTATCGGTGCCGCGCTTGATGGTGGCTGCCAGCGGCGCCGCGAGGGCCGTAGTGGCCAGGATGGCGGCAATGGCGGTGGCGGCCTTCATCGTTTGTTGTTGGGGGTTGGTGCGGTGGAAAGAGTGAAAGAGTAGTGAGTCTTTGGTCTGTTGGGGATACGGGGCAGACAGGAGGCGGACTGCTCTGGGGTGGGGAACGGAACTGAGTTTTTTTTGGACGAAAGAGAGCCTGTGGTGCTACTCTTATACCTTGATCATACGGCGGGTGAGATTTGTGATCAGACGCCATGTTTTCGACATCTTGCCGTTCCAGGTGTCGTAATAGTCGATCATACTTCGCTTGCACTCCTGCCTTTTTCGGCGAGACTAACATACCGCTTGCTAGCTGCAGCTTATGCGGCATACACACAAGCCCTCCACTCGGGCTTCTCTTTCGGTTAGCGTTTACTTGGTTCTAATGGCTTGTGTTGATGTCCGAACAGGTTCGAACCGCCGGTATCGGTCCGGCTGGCCATGTCTTCTGATATCAACGACCGTGAGGTGGCATTTTCAACCTGCGTGGAACTCTGTCTCTCTTTCCTATCTCGGTTCGCTGTATCTTGATTTGCAAGTTGAAGTCAGCACATCATGCTAGCCCACAGATGCAGGTATTATGAACACAACATTGTCTTCTTCAATAGCGTGTCGCAGGTTGTTGGCGTTGCATTGCAGCTGGCGAGCTCACCTAAAAGGCGACTGCATTTCCGCCCATGCGAAATGGAGTTGATAATCGGCCAAATTGAAGGTCTAGCCGCCAAAAGTGAGACTAGGGTTGCATCTGCGGGCGTTTGTCACACCCCCACGCCGCTGCACAGCCCCGTTCTCAGCTAGACTTTCACATATTCTGGGGCGGTTAAATCTTGCCGAGGCAAGCTTACGCCAGATCAGCTGTTCTCAGCTGGTCTCTGCAGGCCCGCCACAGATATTGTAACACAATCTTGACGTCTTGCACAACTCCGCATCCATGTGGACCCTCCCTGATTATTCTTTCTTTCTTTGCTGGCAACTCCAAGCAACGAAGTGGCCGGCTGCGCTGTCCCCGCTTATCCGGCATCTCGCTGGAGGTCAACGCGAGATGGGAGGCGAAAGTCCCACATCTGACATGCATGGCATCGCTGCCCGGGGCTATGCATACCTCACATACGTGATTACGTTCTGCAAAGTCCTCAGTATGGTCCTAGAAAAGGGCCGGTAACAACTGTGGGCAGCCTCGGGAACTGCAAAGTCGGGCGCCGAGGTCGGGGTCGTCGACTCTGTGTCCCCGATATCATCGCTCATCGCCGGGATAATTAGCCATCGGCGGATTCCGTGTCCGTCGAGAGCAATCGGTAGTAATACCCAAGCTCGTCTGCACAGCTTCTTCTCGACGCCCTTGTCTCCTCTGTCACCCTCTTTCCAGTGCGCCAGTGTCTTCGTCTTCCCGACCCCTGCTTTTCCTCCCCAAAATTCTTCTCGTCCACTTGCTGTCTTGGGGCTCCAATGTTCTCCTTCTTTTCTCGCAACAACTCCAAAGCTGGGCCGCCCATGGAGTCCAACAAGGCGTCCTACCGCCCGCTCATGCCGCCCTCGGCCAAGGAGGAGCAGGCCGAACACGGCTGGCTCGCCGACGACGGCAGCAGCAGCACCTCTGCCGCCGCCCACGGCGATGCAGAATACGACATGACCCCCTCGCGATGGCGCCGGCACGCCTCCAACCCGGTCGTCGTGCTCTTGGCCCTGCTCTGCGCGCTGACGGCGGCTCTAACTGGTGTCGTACTCATGAGCAAGCCAACGGACAACCAGTGCGCTCGCCAGCTTTCAGTATGGTGTAAGTCTCGTCGTGCTGGGGATTATTACGGAGCGTGGTCGTGATCTGCCTTTAGCATCGAAGAGAGTTCTGAGCAATCAATCTCCTCTAGCACCGGCGCTGGAGGCTGTCGAATACGTCTCCATGGACTTTGACAACGCCTTCAACTCGACCAGCAAGTACCGCGGGCCTCCTACCCCTGAGGTCGAGCAGGCGTGGTATAATTTGACGTATAGTATGCTGGCAGCCTCCGCAATCTTCTTCTGCTCTCATCACGTTGGGCTCTTTTTAGTCTGACAAAACAACCTTTTCCGCTTCTACCAGAACATGCTGTCGAAATACCCGAGGACAAGATCGCGGGCCTCAACAGGTCCGAGAAGGATGACCTCCACCACGTGCCCGCTGACGTCGGGACGGGCTACGTGGCCCTCATAGAAGTGTTTCACCAGCTTCACTGCCTTGTGAGTTCTTCCCCTCAATTCAGTGGCAATTTTCTTTCTGTATCTGACAAGCCAAAAACAGAACCTAGTGCGCATGTTCACATGGTACCAGGCCGGAAAATACCCAGGCGGTGCACCCCCTGGGCTCTTCCCCGGGGAGGAGGATGCCTTCCGGAACCGGATGCACATTGATCACTGCCTCGAGACTCTACGCATTGCCCTCATGTGCTGGGGCGACGTGACGCCCGTGCTCATTCGCAAGGGCGGGCCCGTCGGCGGCCGGGCGGATTTCAACGCGCACCACAAGTGCCGAAACTGGGACAAGCTCGAGTCGTGGATGGACAACAACTGGTCTGTCAGCTGATGCCGATAAGGAGACCCGGAGTGATTGTGTGCATGTAATCTGTAGTCTTATCGCCGTTGATTTAAAAACCCAGTCTACTCTAGTTGCGAATAGGGGTAACTATTCACGATCAAAGAGATAGTAAATAAGCCCGTCACTATGGAAAATATCGAGACTCATGTCAGTGGACGCACCGAGCTTCAACCGCTCCAACGAAGCAAACACAAGCTGTACTCGCCTATGTAATTAGCCGAGCTTTCTGGCGCAGTTGAAAACTTGAACCCTTTGCTCAATCTACAGACAGCCTAAAACATTATGCAATAGTTGCATCATCCGCTGCTAATCGCAGTCACAGACGCACCAAAGAGCCGAGGCTGCAGCTGCGTATCCGCTGATATTCAAGACAATGTCGTAATTACCTCACTCGGTGTCAGCAAGTTCAACCGGCTCGAAGCTTCAACTCTTGGCGTCTTGCGGCCCGTCTCACGTAATATCGGCGGGGATTGTGTACCAAAGCGGGGGCAGATTTAGCCGGTGTGTCTATCAGGGACCTTCCCGCTTATCAAAGAAAATGTCGTATTCACAACGGCGAAGAGCTAGCACATCACGACTTGCCCATTCTGGAACAATTGAAACGCTGGCCTATGTGGGGCCGCCAGCAGAGGTTCCACCAGGTATGCAGCCTAGGACATTGCAGTATGCAGTCTGGGTCATTGCAGCCTGGCTATCACTCGACGAGACGCAGAGCAACGAGGGTCATACAAATCGTTATCGAACTCGGCAGAGAAAGGGCAGCCGCAGCCGAGACATCTGTGTATGTTTGAGCATTGTGTCCTAATCCTACCGTTGTACCATTCCTCCTTTTTCTCGTTTGTCAACACCCGATTCTTTGCGCACTCTCATCTCCCTCTCCATCACAACACCCATTGACAGCCTCCGAGACAAGATGGTGTTCTGGCCTAAAGAGGCACCACAAAGCCAGGGATACGCCGTCGTCGAAGATGGGGACAGCGTAGCATCCTCCTCCTCACTTCACCCAACGTCAGAAAGAAAGGGATGCCGCCGGAGCTATGCCCGTGCCATTGTACTCGCTGCATGGCAGCTGATGCTCTGCGCCGTAATGTTCCTGTCCGGCGCCGCCATGATGGGCTCGAGTCCGCCACACGGACGGCACCAGGGATACCAGGAGAAGGGGCTTCCAACCGAGCGGCAATGCGCCGGGCAGCTGA
Source organism: Magnaporthiopsis incrustans (assembly GCA_003049425.1). Classification (NCBI taxonomy): domain Eukaryota; kingdom Fungi; phylum Ascomycota; class Sordariomycetes; order Magnaporthales; family Magnaporthaceae; genus Magnaporthiopsis; species Magnaporthiopsis incrustans. The sequence goes on along the minus strand of PYSR01000115.1, from coordinate 49,616 downwards.
GCATATACTGTAAGGTCTCTTTCCCTTTATCTGGAAGTGTATCCAGGTCAGCTCGAACTCACGATTATCTCGACAAAAACAGCCCCACTGCTTGACGTGGTAGAGTACGAAGCGCGCAACTTCACAGACCCCACCGCCGGCACAGACTCGGGCTATGTCGGGCGGCCCACCAAGGCCATGGAAAAGAAGTGGCAGGACCTTGCTGATGGTGAGTCGGGGTCTCTACTCGCTACGTTTCCGTGCTTCCTGCGTGGGCGGCAACCTAGCTGTTAGTCTGCTGAGCTGACTGGCGCCTCTTGAAACGATGGCGCAGTTCCCGCCATCGTCATCCCCTTCGACAAGCTGCCGCTCCTGAACCGTACAGAAGACGCCGGCGGCCGGCGCGGCTCCCGTTTCCTCACCGCCCGCCCGGGCACGCCGCACCCGTGGTCTACCGGCGGCTATGTCGGCGTGACTGAGGTTTTCCACCACCTGCACTGCCTCAACGTGCTGCGCCAATACATCTGGCGAGATGCGTACGCCTCGCCTGGACACGACGACGGCGACGACGAGCGGCCGCCGCTGCCGTCCATGATGCGGCACGGCAGCTCCCGGGAACACACGGATCATTGCATAGACACGCTGAGGCAGGCGCTAATGTGCAGCGGCGACGTGACGCCGTACTTGGTCTACGCCGAGGATAGGGACGCGGACGGGGATGGCGCTGACGGCGACGGTTCGTGGCCGCCCAAGAACGCACGGGAGGACTTCCAGGCCCTGCACAAGTGCCGCAGGTTCGAGCCGCTGCTGAAATATGTTTGGGATAATGGGCTGGTTGCGAGGCCGCAGTAGAAAAGGAGCATATTGGTGCTGCGTGGCGGTGGGCTCAAGGTCGAAGCGGCAATCTCGACAGGCGAAACGGCGGGGAATCTAGGCATCAGCAAATTCACGCTGGCACAGTAATCAAATCAGCTGCGCTCAATTGCTTCAATCGGATTTGATGCAAAGCGATGGGCCCTCTTGGGTAGACGGATCAGGCCGAGCCTCACGGGGCAGGCACGACCCATAGCCTACAGAGAGCAGCGCCTCCGATTCGGGCTGGCCGAAGACCCAGCTGGGGAGAATTACTTCTACATCAAATGTCAAACAATCAGGAACGCAAAGGAAAAGCTATATGTAGGTGAGGTCATATCTGCTAGGTACAAACGTAATGCACATTGGCCCAGTCATGTCTGCCAAAGATGCCGAGGGATATTTCCGTACATCATCAGCTGCCATATCAGCAAGTCAATCCCATGCCGGCCTATGGCTATGACGTAAATCTTGTTTTAGCTAGCTAGTCGTCCTTGGCGCTTCCCACCACGCAGTTAGCTAACCTTCCATGCATCCTCTCTCATCCTTCCCCTCCTCCTTTGGGCTTCATTAGCGGTTTGTCAAGCCCGTGCAGACTGGAATACCCAGGTATAGGCCTGCGGGCTGCCAGGCTGTCTATCTGCCCAATGTTGCGTCGAGCCGGCGAAGATATTCCGACGCAGGGCGTGCCTTCCCGTCGCCTCAGCCACCGGTAAAGAGTCGCTCGAGATAGCGGAACGTGCATGCGGGGAATGCAGAGATGCACAAAATTGGATGGCCGCACAGTTCCTAGGTCAATCGTATCTTGGTGTATAGGAATATCGATTAAAAATGCGGGATGTGGCCGACTCTGGAAGCTTTGCTAGCCGGCGGGAAACACCAAGGACTGCTAGCGAGGCGGCAGACTCCGAAGGCTTTGTGTGGGGTGTGTTGGGCGTGTGCGATCGTTTTGACCTTGGATCTTCCCGCGCGGGCAAGAATGCGGCACCAAAGTGTGCTCTGGGCCACAAGGCAGCCCTGTGTGCTCGCTGAGAGTCGTCGCGTGGAGGACCTGGCCGCACTCTCTCCCTTGATGAGTTCGGTCTGGAGTGCAGCTCCCGTCCCGGAAACGTGGTCCAGTGGTTAGGGGTTTACAAGTGTAAGTCTCTCCATTGGACTGGGAGTACGGGGGGAGGTCCCGGGTTCGAGCCCGGATGGGGGACGCCCCGTCCGCGCTCCCTGGGGCCTCCCTTGCTACAACTTCTCCTTTGTTTTGCTTTTTTTTTCCTTTTTTATTCCTTGATGTTTTTTCCCCTTAAATCCGACGTGTAAAACGATACAGGAGAATTGGGTAAGGTCCTGCTTGTCGTTGGTCGTGGTGATAAAACAGACGTCGTTCCAGCTGTCACGTGGAACGGGCTGCGGCTGCAAGTAAACCGGGGCTTGTGGGAGCTTGGACGCAAATGCCCCACCTAGGTGTGCATCCACGCAAGTGGCTCTGCCTGCGAGGCTGCTTCCCGCCAACCTCCACAGACGGCAGGGACTGCAACCGACGCCAGCAACTAAGCAAACCGCAAACCACGCGCGAAACCCGTAGGCCATTCCCTGCGTCCCCACGACCCGAGCGCCGCCGAGATACCCCAACGCAAAGTCCCCCTCAACCCCCCAGAATGGCGGACGCCGCGCTGAAGCCGGAGAAGGACTTCTCCAAAGATGCCGACAAGCTGATCCCGGAAGCCGAGAAGCTGGCCAAGTCGGACCTCACAGCGGCGATCGAGAAGCTCAGCGGGCTCGAGAAGCTCGCCCGCCAGGTTGGTTGCCCGCCCTGGGCCCGCAGACGGCGTGGGCAGCTGGACTGACCGGAAGCTGACGATTTCCCCAACCGTGCTCTCTAGGCCTCAGACCTTGCCACCACATCACGAGTGCTCATCGCCATCACTACGATATGCAAAGATGCCGGAGAATGGAGCACGCTCAACGACCAGGTGCTGCTGCTATCCAAGAAGCACAGCCAGCTGAAGCAGGCCATCACGAGGATGGTGCAGACCGTCATGGGCTTCCTGGACGCCACCCCTAGCCTCGACACCAAGCTGTCCGTTATCGAGACGCTGCGCACCGTGACCGAGGGCAAGATCTTTGTCGAGGTCGAGCGCGCGCGCGTGACCAAGATCCTGTCAGACATCAAGAAGGAGCAGGGGGACCTCAAGGCCGCGACCGACATCCTGTGCGAGCTTCAGGTCGAGACTTTTGGGTCCATGGAGCGCAGGGAAAAGACGCAGTTCATACTGGATCAGGTGGCGCTGTGCATCGAGACGGGCGACTGGGGCCAGGCAGGAATTCTGAGCAGGAAGGTCAGCACCAAGTACCTGGCACGGAAGCCCAAGAAGACGCCGGAGCAGCTGGAAAAGGAGCGCAAGGACCGGGAGAAGAAAGAGAAGAGGGGTGAGACGGTACCCGAAGTCAAGGAAGACGACACCACAGACCTGAAGCTGCGCTACTACGAGCAGCAGATCGTTCTCGCGCAGCACGACGATAAGTACCTCGATGTCTGCAAGCACTACCGACAGGTCCTGGATACTGAGGCGGTCGAGGAGGACCCCTCCAAGCTGCGTCCGGTACGTCACTGTAGAACTTGCGCCCCACGGAAGCGCCGGAGGTTTCGACTAACATGATGCCCTATCGTAGGTTCTCCAACGCATCATCTACTTCATCATCCTTGCCCCGCACGACAACGAGCAGCACGACCTGCTCCACAGGATCCACCGCGACACACGCAACTCTCAGGTGCCGCTCGACGCGGAGCTCCTCAAGCTCTTCACGGTGCACGAGCTGATGCGCTGGCCCGAGGTGGCCAAGACGTTCGGCCCCCACCTGTGCTCGACAGACGTGTTCGACGCCGAGGCGCCGCCCGCGCTCAAGACGTCGATGGCCAAGGATGCGGCGGCGGTGCCCAAGCCGCAGCGGCGGTGGGCGGACCTGCGCAAGCGCGTCATCGAGCACAACGTGCGCGTTGTAGCGCGCTACTACACGCGCGTCGAGATGGGCCGGCTCACGCAGCTGCTGGACCTGACCGAGGACGAGACGGAGAAGTACATCAGCGACCTCGTCACGTCCAAGACAGTCTACGCAAAGATCGACCGCCCCGCCCGCGTCGTCAGCTTCGCCCGCCCCCGCGACGCCGACGACGTGCTCAACGAGTGGAGCTCTAACATGCGCTCGCTTCTGGGCCTGCTGGAGCGCATCGACCACCTGATCACCAAGGAGGAGATGATGGCGCGGATCCAGCCCGGCGCCGGCAAAGAGAGCACCAAGGGCAAGGGGCAGGCGGCAAAGGCGTGAAATAGAGTTGGGCCTGCGCGACGGGATCGAGGCGTCTCAAGGCATAGCTAGAGCCAGGGCGGTAATCGGCAGCCAGAAGGATGACAGTATCGGGCCGTGGATGAGAAATCTGGACCCATAGACCTAATAGGTAGACTTGGGCTTTTTTCTGTGTTTCTCGTATTCAAGCGGGCTTCCTTGGTGTTCAGCTGCCAGAAAAAGAAACGAATAACAAGACGGGCGTAATTGTATGATTCTACTAGAATTTGGTTGGGCCCTTGACGGTTTCGGGAACCGTTATAGAACTACCGTTTCTTCAGCCAACAAGATCGGAATCGCGTCCCTTCTATGACACTTGGACAGCGTGGGGAAAAGCCCATGGCATCGAGACTGCCTTTTCTATCGTCTGTCCCTTGCATGTCTATCTATATTCTATCTCTACGGCCCCGAACCCGCGTTCCCGCGACCCCTTCCTTTCCCTTCCATTCTCCTTCGGTCCCCGTCACAAGTTGGCCGCAGCAGCCCGCTGCTCGTCGTCGACGCACCGCTTCTTGATAAAGCCCAGCAGCGGCATGGCCCACTCCTTGCTGATGGGCACGTAGTGGGCGCCCGGGTGTTCAATAACAATGGGGTCCCTGCAGCGTGCGACCAGGTTCCGGCTGCGGCTCTCGTCCACGACCGTGTCGAGGCTGCCGATGAAGTGCAGCGTCGGCGTCTCGATCGCCGGCTCGCTCAGCCAGGCCAGGTCGAGCGGCGCGGCCAGGAACGCGCTGTAGATGACGGCGAACTTGAGCGGCCTGTGGCCGTTGGCCGCACGCAGCTCCTCCACCCAGCTCCAGTCGTCGCCGCTGGCCGGGGCCGGGTCCGTGGGCACGGCCCGGTCGGGCTCTAGCGCCCCCGTCACCATGGACGCGAAGGTGCCGCCCTGGCTGAAGCCGAGCACGGCGTCGATGCCGCCCAGCTCCCGGATGGCGGCCGCGACGGTGCGCATGCCCTCGGGCAGTCGCCGGTAGGTATTGGCGGCATCGTCGCGCCGGAACCAGGACCAGGCGTCCTGGGCGCGCGGGTCCGATTCCGCGTCGCCGCTGTACCCCGGCATGTCGGAGGGCCGCACCTGTATCGGCCCCGTCGCGTAGTGCAGCACGGGAATCAGGTTCCACGGCGCCAGCGTCTTGACCAGCAGCTTCTCCAGCGCCCGCGTCTTGGCGTGGAAGAGCGTGCCGGACTGGGTGTAGCCTGCACGGGGTTTGGGGGTTTAGCTTTGCGCGACTTGGCGGGGTGTGCCTTTCGAAGCGACGCTTGGCGCAAAACTTGCCCAGACTAGAGGCTTTTGTACTCACCGTGAAGCATTAGGATTTTTACCTCCTTCTTGGCCGGCTTTGTTGGCTTTGCCGCCGCGGGCTGCTTCGACCGGGAAGCTCCGGCATCGGCGCCGAGCTGTGGCTCTTGGCTGCCGCCCGATGCCATTGTCGTGCAACCCCGCCTGGTGGCTAAAACGGCCGCTGGTACAGGAATTCTTCTACTACTGACGTGCGAAAATCCAGTTTTTAAACACGGGAATGCGATGCGCATTATCTGGCGAGGAGCAGCGGGCCTATCGGATTATGGATGCTTTTGTCAAGCTGCCACATTTGTCAGCTCCACAGTCTCCCGCCGTTCCAAACGCTCTTTTGGCTGGTTCAGGACAGGCGTTCCACCCTCCGTGGGAGAGCATCCCGGAAAAGATAGAGAGTTGCCCCCTACCTGGGCACTTACCCAGATAGGAGGTACATGGCAAACAAGCGATTTCTATCTGCACTTTTATTCTCAGCTAATGATACGTATGTATCCCGTAAATACGAAGACAGGCTTCCTAGGGCAGCTACACCCTTTCCCTCCTTGTCATATGTTCTAACCGGTCTCGCATAGTTACTTCCCTGGCGTTTCCCTCATAACTGGATGTTGGGAGAGTTTACAGCGAGATACGTCGACACGGCCGAAAATAGGTGTAACTCCATCGCAGACAGGGCTACGGTGCCTGGCGAGGCGTCTTGCTGGCCCGAGCCGATGCGACCAACAGCAGCTGCGTCTGGGCACTTATTTCCCCAATTCTAGGGGTGCCACACCCACGGCCAAGTGGATCGAACATGTCCCATGGATTCCGCCAATGTGGGAATCATGAGCCGCTGACGGTCTGATCAAAGCGAGCGTTGATGCATCGTTCCTTTTGTTTCGACCTCTATGGTACAGTTGCGCCAAAATCCAAGCGGTCACAAGGCCCGTCGGGCCCGCGGGGACCAAGCTGTGCTGATGATAAAACCACGTCGCCGCAGAGTCGGTTCTCTTCCTCGCGCCCCGTATCTAGTGCTTCGCGCCCTTGTTCCTGGGGTCGTTCTTCCACTCCTCGCCTGCAAAAGTGCCGTTAGCAGGCCGGTCGTAGTGTCCGAGGTTATGGCGTGCAACGTACCTTTCATCATGGCGTTCTGTGCGCTGTTGATGCCGTAGGCGATGACCAGGCCTGTTTGCGGGCAGCGTGTCAGAAATCAAGCGCCCAAGATCGTCCGGATCGACTCGTATCCATTGCCTCCCAACCACAACCCAGCGGAGACACGGCGCGCGCATGTTGCCCGAGACCGTACTCGGGTACGGACGGTCACATACCCGCAGCGAAGAAGGGCGCCAATGGCTTCACTGCACGGGAAATCGGTTAGCGGCCAGGTTCGGAAGACGAGGGAGTCGGCGGGCGGCAATTGACGTACGGACTGGCGTCGGGAACTTCTTGGGAACGACAACTCCGAGAAAAGACATGTTGGCGGTGCGATTGACGTCCGTGGGCGGTGTTTCGTCGGGTGGGATAGGCGGTATGAAGGCGATGTCGTTGATATGGACTGGAGCTTCCCTGGCCATCGGCTTTTCCGCCGCCAAACCAAACGAGCCTTTTTCGCAATGGGGCCGTTCAGCGACGTTGCTGCCTCAGGCTTGATTCGAGCTCGGCGTGCTATGGCACGTGCACGGGCTGCTGCCCAGAGTCAGGCAGTTGGCCCAGCGCTGTTTCTGCCGCCTGGCCAGCTCCACCCAACTGGGACAAGGAGCAGGGTGATGTCACCCCATTTTCCCCGCAACTTAACGAGCTCATGCACACGACAGCTGAGCTCCCTTGCTGGAACCGGCCTGTGCTTTGAACGTCCTTTCCACTTGGCCCTTCACTGGCTCCTCTCGCCTGCGATCACCTTCCCTCTCGTTTCGAGCTCAAGTGCGGGGTGCTTTGCGGGCTGCATTTAGCTCGTTCCTGATTCCCGACCCTCACCAACACAATCTATCCAATTAGCCACCAACCTCACCCTCCATTTCGCCATCCTCTGCGCGTTTTCCCTACACCCGGCCTGCCCGTTGCGGCCCTTCTCTCGTCGTTGCTTGGTACCTACCAGGTAGTGCGGGACGTGCTACCATCCCCTCGCCCCTGGTCACGCCAAGAAACCGTATTGTCCCCTGCGCCCGCTGCTGCTACCGACTGGCTGCTACCCAAACACCCCTTCTCCGCCTGCGCTGTGAATCGCCCGCTGCTTCTGCTGTCGCTACTACCACCGTTTACCACTTTAGGAGCTTGCTTGTCCACCCGGACGCTTTCTGCTATTGTCTGCCTGCCGCTATCGACCGTACCACGCCCACGCCCGCGTACCTCCAAACCGAAAGCCCACCAGTAGGATTCCGGGCCATCCCCAGCCTTCTGCCAAGCGACATCTCGTACTTGGCTAGCTTTATCTTTCTTCCCTTACACGCGAACCTCGGCTTCGCTCCAGGCGCAACGGAAAGGCCACCCGAGACCATTCGGGCGACCTTGTCCATTCCTCAGACGTGAATTGCTCGCTCGAAAGTCGTTGGCCGTCTGACATCTCCGTCGAGCAAACCGCATCCCTTATCTCTACCCACCACCGCCCACCATGCTCTCCCGTCGTGTCCTCCGAGAGGCGACTGCCCCGCTGCGCGGGGCCCGGAGCCTTGCCACTACCGCCGTGGCTCGCTCGCAGAGGCGCACGCCGTCCCTGGCCGACATCGAACCCGACCGGCAGGCAGAATTCGTCGAAAAGCAGAAGGCGTTCCGGACGCAGCTCCAAGAAGCGCAGAAGCAGCGCGATACCAGTTTGTCCACTCCCAAATCCTCCTCTGCCACTTCCTCCTCCGCGTCGCCGTCGTCCGCCCCTAAGGAGGGCGGCGGCGGCTCCGTCGTAGACAGTTTCATCCCCGGCACCGTCCAGGGCCTGGGCTCACTCAGCACCGCCAAAGGGCAAGCGGCCGAGGCGGCGTCGCACGAGCCGGCGCGCAAGCTCGGCCCGCTAACGAACCTGATCTACGGCACCAAGGAGGGCCGCGAGATGGACGCCCAGATCGAGGCCAGCTTCAGCCAGGTACTCGCCCGCGGCAAGTACGTCCACACCATCGTCTTCCACGAGGTCAAGCACGACAAGACCGAGGAGTATATGGACCTGATCGGGAAGTGGTACCCCCGCATAGCTTCCGATCCCGAGAATAAGGTTCATCTTGTTGGGAGCTGGCGCACCGAGGTTGGCGACTGCAATACTTTTGGTAGGTTGAGTGATGGTTGGCCTCCGTTTCTCTAATGTACGGCATCCCCATCTGATACGTTTGCTATCGTTCCTGCAGTCCATATCTGGGAGTACCAACGGTACACGGGATACCACGCTTCCCTGAACACGATCGCGCGGCACCCCGAGTTTCCCGGGTTCGAGAAGAAGCTCAACTCGCTCATCAGGTCCAACAATTCGTCGCTGATGCAAGAGTTCTCGTTCTGGCCCACGACGCCCCCGCGGCACCTCGGCGGCGTCTTCGAGCTGCGGTCGTACACGCTGCACCCGGGCAACCTGCTCGAGTGGGAGACGCACTGGCGGCGCGGGCTCAAGGCCCGCCGCGAGGTCATGGAGGGCGTTGGCGCCTGGTTTGTCCAGATCGGCGAGCTCAACACTGTCCACCACCTGTGGCAGTTTGCCGACCTGGAGCAGCGCAAGATCACGCGCGAGAAGAGCTGGAGCATCCCGGGCTGGAGCGAGACGGTCCACAAGACGGTGCCGCTGATCCAGAGCATGAAGTCGCGCGTCCTCGTCCCCATGCCCTGGTCTCCGGTCGCCTAGAGCTGACAAGCGAGCTGGCGACGGCTGGTTTAGTTTGTGTTTCTTGGCGCCACCGCATGTTGCGGGCATTGTCTCTCTGGCTCCTGCAGCCATGCTCTACAAGCTGTCTTGCCGCCGAATGATTTAGGTGGGAACATCGTGGCGCTTACGAAATTCTTCTTGTGTCTGTGTACCGTGCATTCTGTGCTTCAATTTCCTTGGCAGATACTCTTGTTCTCTGGTCTGGCCGTTCGGCGTGTTTGGTCAAATATCCGGTCATCGTACAGCATATGCTCTCCGGAATGGAAGATGCCATCTTCACAGACCTCTTCGTCTCGCATTACCGCCCTACACCGTGATTTGACATGTCCCTCATCATTCTTCCATCTCTTCTCCCATGACAGCGGCGAGATTCCGCCTGGCTATGCCAAGTGTGTTGCTCAACGCGCCGAGCTTGGCTGACAGCGACAGGAGGCTCGGGTCGGCGCTCTCGACGCGAATCTTTTCGCGCACGTAGACCTGCGTGGGGCCCTTCTTGGCACCCCCGCCGCCACCGTTTCCACCACCGCCGCCGCCGAGAAACTGCTGCGACATGGACCGCTTGAGAGAGGTCGGGGAGCCGGGGCCGTGGGACCTCCCAGCGCCATGGACGGCAGGGCGGCCGTCGAGTCCCGCGCAGCAGTAGCCGAAAACGCGCTCGCTCTCTTCGTGCTCGAGGCGCCTGGCGGTGCCGATCGCGAGGGCGAACTTCATGCCGACGCTGACGGGGGCGTCTGCGGGCTCGAGGGCGCGCACCCAGAGCACCAGGGCCGAATCCTGGATGCCAAAGTAGACGGACACGTTTTGCAGGGCCGCCGCCATTGCTGCCGCATCTGACCCTTGGTGATGGGCGTGGGAGGAGGGGTTATTATGGTGGTCGCTGCTACCGCCGCCGCCGCTGGAAAAGGGCAGTGAGGACTGCAGGCCCTGCAGGGGGTTATGGGGCGGCGGCGGCGCGGCGGGCGGGAGGAAGTGCGAGGGCGCGGCGGATAGGGTCGTCCATGCCGGGTCGGGCGCCGTCACGGGCGGGCCCTTGAGCACGGCCGAGGCCTCGGCCAGCGAGGCGGAGAGCAGGCGGAGCTGGGCCGAGACGAAGGCGGCCGCGCCGGGGTTTGGGGACCTCGTGGTGGGGTAGTCGCAGCAGTTGTACCCGTCATCGTCCGTTCTCGTCGTCTGCGAGTCCGACGTGCGCGGCGGCGCCGGCTCCGGCAGGTGGGCGAGGGTCTGGGTGAGCACGTCGAGGGCGTCCGTCAGGAGCCCGTGCAGGTGGGTGAGGGGCGCGAGGTGGATGGGGTGGTCCGGATCGAGCGACAGCGTCTGCGGGGGGATGGTGCGCAGCCTCAGCGAGAGGGCGCCCTTGACGATGCGGGTGCCGACGCGTGTGATGTGGCCCTTGACGGCCTCGTTGCGCGGGGTGCTGACCACAAGCGTCGAGCCCGGGTCGATGGGCGCCAGCAGCGCGTAGCAGTCCTCGAGCCCGTGCTTGAGGTTCTTGAGCGTGGCGTGCAGCTCGTCCAGGAGCCACTCCAGCTCGCGGCGCTTGAGGCCGGTCGCGATGTCGATCAGCATGGCACCCGCGTGGTTGCACTGGTTGTACGGTACGGGGATTGGAAAAGAAAGTGACAATAAGAGGACGGACGGATCGCCGACTCACCTGGGTGTCCTCCACGGCGGTTTTGAGCTCGGCCGCGGACAGAGGTGGCCAGATTGCGACGGACATTGTCAGGATGGCGATGATGTGTCCCTTTGCCAATTAGCCTAGTCGGTGGCCCCGAACGCAGGCATCCTCGAAGCTACCGGTCTTCGTCCCAGCTTGGTGTGGAAGCCTGGAGAAACGGCTGCTGCCTCTGGCCAAAGCAACACTCTGTCCATTGAGGTTGTCGTCTTTTGGCGTCGCGCGACGGCAGCTCGCCCAGGGAACAGGCTCCACTCCTGTGACGCAGATGGCCAGTGCGGGCAGTACTGGGCAGCCATAAGCGGCAAGTGGTGTGCACTAGCGCATGGGAACTTTCCTTCCCCTCTGTCACTTTGCGCCAGTCATCTAGAACGGGGCGTGGATGCAGCGCGGTTTCACACAACTGAATGCTATCGCCAGGGGAAGTGTCCTTTTAGCAGCCTGGCTGGATAGCCCCTCCACTGTACGACATCGTAAGACTCTAGGGCGCTAAGCGAGACAACAGCAGTCACCTGTTCAGACAGGAAGATGGCCAACCCGGTACCAGACGCCACAGCAAGCCCAGCGCCAGCGCCAGCAACACAACCCGCACCCATGGCAGAGCTGCCATCCAGACCAGCGGCGGTGAAGAAGGCGCGCCTGCCGCAGGGTGCTAAGATGATAAGCCGGAGCCTCAACACGGCGCGGAACCGGCCGCCGGCCAACGTGACGCGCGAGGACCCGCACCTCGCGCCCAAGCGGCGCATCGAAATCCGTCGCGGCACTCCGCTCGTCGCCGTCCTCAAGCGCGTCCAGAAGCTGCTGGACAAGAGCCCCCGCGGCGTCCTCTCGCAGAGCTTGCATGGCGCGCCGTCAGCAGGGGGCGCTGCTGGCAAGAGGAGAAGCGGCGCCGGGGGTGGTCACGTGGCTCGGAAGGAGAGGGAAGACGATGACGCAGTAGCGGCTGGGGACGAGCGTTTCGACGCGCTAGTTGTCGGCACGGGCGGGCAGAACATCGAGAAGGCGCTCAAGGCGGCTGCAGTCTTCCAGCGCCGCGGCGATTGTGTCGTCCGTCTGTACACCAACACGGTGAGCGGAGTCGACACGTACGAGTGCGACGAGGAGAGGAGCGACGACGATGGCGGGGTGGATGGTGGCGGCGCGCCGACGGAAGGCGCTGATGTTGCCATGTCAGGGGTCGTGGCGGCCACTTTTCCTCCTACAGGCCATGAGAGGGTGGTGGGCAAGGTTGTCAAACAGAGGCCAAGAAAGGCGAGCTCGCTTGAAGTTGGTATCCGCCTCAGGTGACAGCTCGTGGTGTCGCTGTCCTCTAAAGAAGTAATCGCTGGCCCACAATGATATTTTTCCATGAATATGAGGTGTCGACGAGTGGCTCTACGGTTTCGAATAGCGGCATCAAAATCCTTTTGTGCCAACCATGAAATACTGAATAAATGTCCATCTGTGCAAATGCAAGAGAAGAAACATCAGTCCGCCCCAAGAACGCCGTTCCAACAAACTCCTTAAAGTACAGATGCCATCCAGTCTATAGACGCAAAATCATCAAGCTGCCTCCTTCTTGCTCTTAAACTCTCAAGCAGCTCTTTGCATGCCAGGTGGCCTTTGCACTCTGCCAGTTCCATTGCCCGATCAACGACACTGTCCGGAAAGACACCGCCGCCGTACTCCCATAACAGCTCGACCATGCTTATTCGACCATGCTCCGCCGCACCTTCAAGCGGCCATCTCCCTCCATCCTCGCATGGCGCTATGTGCAAATCAGCCCCTCGCTCAAGCAGCTCACACGCAACGGCACAGTTCCCGCTGATAGCCGCCAGTTGCAGTGCCGTTCCGCTACCCTGATTAGCCGCCGCCGGCGCGTCCACGTTAGCACCGTGACCGAGCAGCGACTTCACAATGTCGAAGTAGCCCAACTCGGCGGCTTTTTGGAGCGGGGTTCTGTCGATATCACGCGTTGTCCTTCGGTTGACGTTGGCACCCTTCTGTATCAGCAACTCAACCAAACCGACATCCTTCGTGACAACTGCTTGGAGAAGAGCGGTACGCTCTGAATCAGCCCACCCAAACCTTTTTAGGGCCGCGTTCTCGTGCGTATTTGGATCGCACCCACTGTCGAGAAGATATCGCACCACAGCAAAGTTGCTGTGATCTCCCTCTATTGCCATAATAGCCACTCTGAGATCGACAAGGCAGTGGTGGTCGGGTATGTAGGTGGTTTCGGTTCTGGCATTGAACCACATATGGAGTGTCGGCATGTGCACTATTCCAGACTCGAACAGGGACTTTAGTGAAGGCAAGCCCAAAAGCCCTTGCCCGAGCGCCGACTGGATTGCACTCCAGGTAGTGCACTCGTCTCGGCTGCGGTCCTCAACCTCCCGAGCCACAAACTCGAGGACCGGCCGAGGTACCTGGCTTAAGATAAAGGGCAGAAGACGTGGGCTGTGGGTTACAGCAGATTGCAGCACATGCTTGTCGATTGGATTCGCTCCCAGTCGGATTGCAAGGTCGACCATGCTGTCGTCCCCCTCTTGGACAGCTCGTTGGAGATAAAGTGTCAGGCCGCGCCGCGAGAGAAGCTTATGTTCACAGAGGAGCTGCAAGACGTCTCTGTTCATATGCTCCCAGGGGACCTCCCAATGTGTGTCCCTATCCGTTTTCACCGGGAAGAGTTTGGCCGCTTTCAGAATAATTTGGTGACCACCACTCCCAACCAAATGTGCAAACAAGCTGTCCCAGGGTGGCATAACACTTCGCCACGGCATATATGGCGTGCCTCTTTGCCAGTCCGTAAGTAGCTCGTAATGCCTTAGGGGGTGCTGAGGGTCAGGGCCATGGTCGAGAATGGCGTGCACAACGGGCCAATCATGCCGAAGGACTGCTGCGATCAGGTCATCTCCTCCCGAGACTGCGGCTGCAAGGGCGGATGTAATTTCGCCGTGTCCTGCCGCAATCGAAGCCAGTATCGGCCCTCTTATATTGCTGAAGCAAAGTCCGTGGCAATGTTGGATAAGTTTTTGCACGTATGCCAGGTTCCCAGTTGCGGATGCCGCCGTGATAGCTTTCTCGAAATATCCCTCCGTTTGAAGGTAACCCAAGCACCCAGCGTCTTCCAAAAGTTGAATCAGGTCCTCCCTTCGAGACTGTATTGCTCCGGCCAGAATCGTATCCAACGGATTCCAGGGTCTTCCGGCCAAATGCCCAAGACCAGGTTCTCGGGATAGGGCTAGGGTGACGACTTCCTTGCTCCCGCCGCGAATCGATGCGAGGAGAAACTCGGATCCATCCTTCTCAATCTTGTAAGGGAGCAGTAGCTTTGTCAGGTCGTAGTAGCCCGCCTCGGCGCTTGCTATAAACGCCTCCGACAGTCTCTCCCTAATATATGTGTCGTGCTTGCAAGCCCATTGGTGCTCGTCGCAACAGGCATCGAATATTCTCTTGATAAAGCTCAGGGCCATAGCCTCGCTTTGGAGTCCTTTAATGGAGTACCGCAAGAATCCAGCTTTCATGAGCTCTCCGTGCTGTGTTGGTGGCAGTTTCAGCGCGAGGCTCAGCCCAAGTCTGGCCCCAGCCTCCTCTTTGCACATTAGGTGGGAGAGGCGCTCGGCATCAATATAAGCGCCGGCTCTGTGGAGAAGATATGCGATATTTTCGAAATCCGAACTGATCGAGGCATCGTGCGGGCGGAGGGAATCAACGAGACAAGTGAACGCGCCTAACGGTCCTGACCACCTCGGGTACGGGCACCAATTGGTTCTTCAATCTTCGGTCGGAAAGCCAGAACAGCCTGAACCAGAGAAATATTTTGCAAGGTGGCGCTCCTTTCGAGGACAGAATATTTTCCCTCGCCGACGCAGAACACAATTGCGTCGATATCGACAGCGCCGCTGGCCAGGATTTGACGGAAGACATTGACGCTCTGGGCTTCGATACTCGCTTTCAGGAGACTTTCTGCCATTGCTCTGATTTGAGGATTTCGCTTATCCCGAAGCAATTGCTGGATGAGCGAGCTGCCGTTCTTGGATCTGGAGATCCAGGGAATGATCTCGATGATTTCGACATTTTCCAGGCCGGCAAAGTTGTTTGCCAAAGCGAGTAGCACCCATCGCGGGATATCCGTGTCTGTCACGTTAGCTTGCAGGCACTCCGCATAGCCAACAGTGCCTGAAGGGCCTCCCAGGAGAAGACGGCGGTTTTGCTGTGGCACACTGCCCACAAGGTCGTGCGTGCGTTCGGTCAGATGAAAGTTGGCACCCCTGGAGATGGATGGAAATGGTGACCGCGCGCGGCTTGGACGGAAGCCCCAAGTATCTGTCGGTTGCCAATTAGATTGGAGCAAGGTACAAATGCTAGCAACAGGGAAAACAACATACCGGTGTGTATCTCAAGCTTCTCAAAGGTAAGAAACATGGATTGTAGCTGCCGAGCAAATATCCCGGTTGGCCTCTCGGACACAAGTGTGTCGGCGGCGGCTTGCCGGCCGACTGCAATTGCACCGACGCCAACCCCGGTTAACTGTGATGGCGAGCTCGGCGGCGGTGGTGATAGGCCCAAGAAAGGCTGGGGGGCGAGATGGCTGGAAAGGTCAAGCTCTGCAATTGCGTGGAAGTCAATTCCCGCGAACGGCGATGGCGAGCTCGGCGGTGGTGGTGGTGATAGGCCAAAGAGGGGTTGGATGGTGAGATAGCCGGAAAGGCCAAGCTCTCCAGAGTCAAACGGCGTTATACCGATGACTGCTGCAAGGGATTGAGGGCTTCCGCCGCGTTGAAGGATTGCACTGCAAAAGTCCGATCCGAGCCCGCTCCGCTCCTCGCGCGGCTCGTCCCTTGTTACCAAGGAAGCGAAGGCCCCGGGGCGAGGCGAAATTCTATCACCGAGAGGCTGCGGATCGGAGACGCCAACCGGCGAGGTTGTTATCCAACGGCTTATGTCTTCTTCTTCTCCCTCCTCCTCCTCGCCCATGAGACCAGGGGCTGGACTAGGGACCGGGATCGCATCATCCATGCGCGTGGCTTCGAGGCTTGCTGCGGCATCAGACTCTCCGCCCCGAGGGCCTGGGACCGCACCATCCATGCGCGTCGCTTCGAGGCTTGCTGCGACGTCAGACTCTCCGCTCCGAGAGCCTGGGACAAGCGGCAGCCATGTCCCATCCGCAGATTTTCGCTGGAAGGATACAACCTCGGGCAAGGATGTGTCTCCGCCTGATGGATTGGCAAGAAACAGTCGTTAACAGGATAAACGCCATTCCTGATGCGAGCTCCGAACCCCTCTTAGCCCTAGATACCTCGGTAGGTACGTACCAGTAGGATGGGGCTGGGACCTTAACCCAGACTTCTTGACATATAGTCGCTCCTTTCTCTTAATTTGTTCGGTCGAGAGAGGGATATTGTTGACAAGAACCCTGACGGTTCCATGCTGAGAAACGAGCGAGCGGTATGCGGCAACCACCTTCACCCAGGCGTCAGCCTTGAGGTACTTGGGAGGAGCACGCCATTCTCTCAAATGATATTCATATTGTATAAGACTGCCATCAGATCAGCCAAGCGTCTCAAGCGCTATGTGTGATGGCTTAACTTACGGGGCGTTGAATCCATGCCGCTGGCTCATCAGCTTGACAACGTCCTTTAGGGTGTTGTCTGCTGCGAGTTCCATTATGGTGTGTTTCTTCTCCTCCCAGAAGCGGCGGGGAATGCCTCGCCCCGGCATTGTGGCGGCGGGCAAGTGGATTCCTGCCTTGGTGGCGAGCGCATTGACAAATGGCCTTCGTGTGCTAGAGTGAAGTGAGGGGTTGGCTCATCGAGTTTGTTTGTGTCGCGGCCTCTCGCAGAACACGGAACATGGCGTCTTCCACGAGCCGGACCTTTGTGGGAGGCTGGAAGACCTTAAGCATATCCCGGATCCGCCTACCCGCTTTCCCATCATACAAATCGCGCTGCCCCTCATTTCTTCCCTCCACCAGCCTGACCTACCTACCACTTACTAGCATGGCGGGGAGGTAGTACGGCAGCCTACCTTATGATTCTCGCCTCTCGTTGGCTGGCCAAAGTCATAAGCGACACATACTTTGGTCGGGCGTCAGGATTCGTGCTTTGCCCACGATGCTATCTGCCCAGCTGGGCGATGTGTAGGTTCTATCCACCTCCACTGCGCAGAAAAGCTGCACTTTTGGATGCAATTGGTCACCTCATGACCGCCCATTGCAACCAGTCAAAACGCATCACCGAAAGCCAGGCACCCAGCTAGGCGCCCAGAACCAATGATGCGCGCCCGATGCAGAACTTTTCCACATTCAATGGCCGACGCGTCGCGCTTTTACCTGCAGAAGCTGTCTCTGCCGCCTTTGCAATTTCGGATGGTCGATCCGACCTTCCAACAAGAGCCCGTTGACCGGCCTCCGGATTTTTGACAACGTGGAATTAAGCATTCCCAGCGCCCCGCGAGTGCGCGACTCGGCGACAAATTGACTTTTTCAATAACCCCACGGGATCTGCACAAGGCACCCCCAACGACCTTTGTTTATACGGGAAAGGAAACACCATTTTGACTGACGCAGCCAGGTGGTGTCCTCGCTCTACCCATAGAACGGTTTCTTTGCTGCAAACCGCTCCGAGCGGAAGGAGAGTCAGTTACCGCCTTATTACGGCGCTGCTTAGAAACGAAACATTTGGAAGCTCTGCATGCGCTGTCAGCCTACCCTTGGAGCAGTCCATGCCATGTCCGTGAAACATCCTCAACGACACAAATAGTCGAATTTACCCAGACTGACATCCGTTTCAGTATTAATAGCATTTATTTCCGCCTCGCTGGAGGAGGTGACCGTCGAGCCTTGGCGCAGGTTTTCCTTGCCCGTCAAACTTTGAAGCGGGCTAACACAGACCTCCCCACCCGCGGGAGGGAAGGCTGCTGGGGTTCATCTGGACGCACCCTTGGCCGAAGGAAGAAGCAATATCGGGCTGGGGTTTATTTTGGTAGCTGGGTGCCTTGTTTCTCTATCCAAATCCCACTGAAACGTCATGCCGCGCGGTGTTTTGTGCAGATTCACGTTTCACAGGTGCAGGTTGGCGTGGCTCCATGCCAAAGCGCGGGTCGTGGTCAGCCACAGAATCGAAGGCCTGCGCCACATTATGTCGTCCATCATGTCCACCATCCGTGACATACACGCACAGCCAGGACCCTCGTTTCAAACATCACGTTTGCCTAGTCGGGAGGGGACTTATCACTCACCACCACCTGAGGCCGCTGCTAGCCAAGGTTTCCGTGCGCATGTATGGAATTTGTTTGACACGGTTGCGCTGCCCGCGGGGTGTGGTAGCACCTAGGGCGCGTTCCCATCGCACCTTTTTTGTCCGTTGCGGCATGGTCTGCCCGCAATCCCTGCATTTTTATGCATCGCCTTTGTGCCCTTCCGGATGGAACGGTAACGTGCGTACAACCATCACGTGCAGGTCGCCTCTTCCTTTCGGAACGGGAGTCCGCGTAGGACACCACCACTTGAGCTCGTTGTGCTTCTTCTTCCTTCTCTGCAACACGAGGAAGGGGTGCGCGGAGCTGAGCCGGCTCAGCTGGTGCGCTGTCCAGAGCGCGTCGCTGCCCAGCGGCTTTTTGTTCCTGCGTCTGCATCTGCATGCATACAACGTGGCACAACTCACGGCCCCTAGATTGCCAGGGGCAGCAAAAGGAAAGCCCTGGTCGGTCTCCACCGACTTTCGGACCGGGCTTCCTCGGTCTTCCTAAGCGAGTCGATGAGGGGAAATCGCAAAAAGGAACAAGAGGAGAAAGATTTGCGCGCAACTCCCCCGGTCAGGTGATGGATGAGCACGAATCAGCACGCAGGGCGAAAGGCCGGTGAAAGAAATGGCGTTCTCCATGTAGATCTCTCTGCGTCCTGGCTGTTTGATTGT
This sequence comes from Magnaporthiopsis incrustans, assembly GCA_003049425.1. Classification (NCBI taxonomy): domain Eukaryota; kingdom Fungi; phylum Ascomycota; class Sordariomycetes; order Magnaporthales; family Magnaporthaceae; genus Magnaporthiopsis; species Magnaporthiopsis incrustans. The sequence goes on along the minus strand of PYSR01000115.1, from coordinate 30,771 downwards.
GGCGCAAAAGATTGGAAGAGGAGAAGAAAGACACTTTGCGGCGCAATCCGCCGGCATCCCTCTCTTTGTGTCAGTTCCCCAGGCAATGGCCCCCAGATTGAAACTGGCGCCGCGCAAAAGCGGCCGAAAAAAGGAGCACAGGTGATTGGACGCCTGCCAGGCGCACACGCAAAAGCCGGCAGAGAAGACCTGGGATCAAGCCCTTTGTGCCAATCAATGGGGTGGCTCCCTGAAACATGCCGGCCAGTTGACCGTGGGGAAATTTGGCAATCTGTGATCTGATCGCGCCAGGTCCATCGAATGGGGGCGTCGCCATTTTACCAAGGCGTCAAAGGCGACATTAATTTGATTCGGAATTTTACCATCAGCACACAGCAGCCGCACGGCGGGGCAGGTGGGAATGCCATCATCTGGAAGGATTACATGGGATTGCGCAAGAGAAGAAAAGAAATCGCGCAAACCTGACAGACTGCTTGTGGCAGCACACGTCATTGTCATTGCCTTGAACACGAAGCACAATCGTTGGCCAGCTGTTGAGACGCAATTCCCTGAAGCGCGATAAACGGCTACAAGAGAAAGGAACGAAGAAAAAAAAAAAAAAAGAGAGCAGAATCAAACCACTCACCACCCCAAACGGACTAGGCCCGGGATGGCAATGCCTTGACGCATCGCTTCGTGCCCAGCCTGTAATTTCCGGGCACAGTTACAGCATGACAAAGTCCACGGTACCGTTGGGCTGGCGGCTCTCTGCCGGTGTCAGTGCTCATTTCCTGCGCACACGCCAAGTAGCCGCTACATCCAAACGGAGGGCCTGGTCTGTGCAGGAAGCGGCGAGGCTCCCCACGGATCTCCACACACACCGATGACGGACGGCGAGTGAAGATTGCGCGCGCGCACACCATCAGCGCCAGCAGCACCCCAATGCACCACCGTTCCAAAAAGAGGCAAGGCGCGCCAGCGCAGGTACCCGAGCTAAAAAAGCGCACGGCGGAGGATGTGGGTGGGTACTGTACCTGGATTGAGGACCCTGGGCGGCAACGTCGCATCGCGGGCCAGTTTTGGTGGAACCCGACGAACGCCCATCGACGACGATTGGGAGGCGAGGCGGACACGGCAGAGTGCAAGGGCAGTGACACAAATGGACGCCAGGGACAGGTGGGGATGCGGCCCAGTGAAAAGACCTCTCATCGTCAGCCACGGACACCCTTGTCGTCGGCCGACAGACGCTCTGCCGGTGCCGCCCACCCCACACGTCTCTTTTTTTCTTCTTCTTTTAATCTCGGCTGGGGGGCCGTCGCATGCGCTCCCCCATCGTGAGATATTGCCGCGCACCTCCCGCTTTTATTCCCGTTCTGCTCTCCTCCCTCCTTTTCCCACTTAACCACAACCTCGCTCACTCTTGTTCGCCAGTCGCACAACCAGTCCGCACCACCACACACAGGCTTCGTTGGCAAAGTCTACTACCATCAACCATCGTTTGATCCTGAAGCGCTAGCACTTCCAGGTCGATCATACTTTTTTGCATTATTTTGGATTCGGATCAGCCCTGCGCACGAACCCATTCCTGTTGCCCGCCGCAAAAAAAAGAAAGGAAAGAAATTCGCTTCTTGCCGAACGCAGACATTCTTTGCGCCGCTTAGGAAAGAAAGAGAACGGGAAAACCAAAAATAGGACAAGGACGAACAAGCGACGGAGGGCTTCGATCAATACACAAAGCGTACATCGCGACGACAAAAGGATCTCGATACCCTCGTTTTCGAAGACCACGCGAGCGCATCGAAATCGCATCGCGAAAACCACAGTCGCTCCAGCTTCAGCTCAGCAACACAACCGCAAAAATGCACTTCAACTCGATACTTGCCGTCCTGGCTCTGCCCCTCCTGGCAGTCAACGCGCAGGCGACGACAGCCTCGAACTCCACCACGACCATGACCTCGACCGCGACCCTGACCCGCACCGTCCACCTGTCGCGCGTCGTCGCCACCACCACCGTCGGCGGCTACGGAAACTCGACCGCCCAGTTCCCGACCGGCACCGGCACTGGCGTCACCGTCCTGCCGTCCATCACCGCCGCCAACAGCCCGTCCACCACCCCGTCACCGATCGCGCCAGTCGTCCCCGGCGGCGGCAACTCGGGCGCCGCGTCGCTGGGCGCTGCCAACCTGGCCGCTCTCGGCGTCGCGGGCATCGTCGCCGCTGTGCTGCTGTAAGCGCGCCCACCTCGCATCGCATCGCAATCGTATATCAAGCACGCGCGCGCGCAACTTGGACACACACAGCGTCGCGCGCCCCGACACACTACCACCACCTCCACCGACATTCTCCCTTCTCTGGCGCTTCAGCATTTCCTTGCGGGTTCTTGGTTCTTTTTTCCAATTCACGACGATGAACGACAGTCCATACGACGGCGGCACCCCATTGGCCATAGCCAAGTTTATAAACCTTATTTACCTGTTTTCAACGGCTTTTCGCCAGCACTGTGGCGCACCGCCGCCATGAAACAATGATGGGACAGGGCGGGGTGATCCTTGGATGCGTCGCCCCTTGTCCTCGGCATATCATCCCCTCTTCACTTGAAGTAGGGGGATTGGAAACAAAAAATTCTTTGTCTTGCGCATATATTTTTATTTGTTTCCTTTGTCTCGTTCGACTTTGCATTTGCACCGGGCAATGCGTGTCTGGCTTGGACTACCGCTTCCTGCTCGGCGTGCTAGCCGCTGGCCAGATCATCATCTCGTTAATATGATCTGATCGGCCGCCAGCGCTGGATTCCTTCCCGCGCACGAGCGCCACTCCGCCAACGGGTGCCGGCCAAAATCATTGTCCGGTTTATTCCTCGATCCATTTCGGTCTCCCGGCGACCTTGGTCACATTCCTCGTCTCCACTGGTATCGACTCTCCCGCGTCATCCCTCGAGTTGATCTCGGCAAGCAATCTGACCAAGGCATTTCCCTTGGCTGGGGAGCCCTCCTTTATTCCTCATTGGCGTGTGCCTTTGACGCCCTTCAAAAAACCCTTTTTACCACCCCAGATGCGCACCATAAATGGATCGCTGCAACTTTGCCTCTTTTTGGCTCTTTTTCTTCGAACCATCGTGGGATAACCATCTAACCCCTCCGCCTTTTTTGATACCCCTTGTCTCCCTCCTTCTCCCTCTCTCCGCCGCCGCCGCCACAACCGCCTCCCTGGCTCGAAACACACGCGCCTTGCCTCTCACAAGCCGCCTCAGCCTGCTCGAAGTCGCTTTGCCCTCCTCGCCACTTTGTCAGTTCGCACCGGGAAACGGTTGTTGAGAGGGAAGAAACCTTCTATTCTGTTGTACCCCATTCTCATAACCCGTTCGATTCTTCTCCGCTTCAATCTTGTCCATTTTTTGGGGCAATTTTTTCCTTTCTCATTTCTTCTTTGCAATCTGATTGCCCCTCTTATTTCCTTTGTGGTGCGATACCTGTTTGATATTTTCCTTTTCTTTGTGGCCGGCTGCCCGCCCAGACAGCAATGTCGTGGACGTCATTTTACGAGGAGGTTCATGTTTTCATTCTCCATAAGCAAAATCAAAATACCAGACAATTTTTTCAAGTCTCGAACAAAACCGTGCCCTGTTCCTGTTCCCCAGTGTGGTTGACGTGATTGCGCTTGCGAACAAGGGCATGGAGGGAAAAAAATCCTTCCCTGCCCTGATGACGACGGCCTGCATTCCATGTCGACATACGAGGCAGGCAGTTCTTCCCCTAGCGCGCACGGGGCATCGGCTGGCCAGCCCAGGAGCTGCCTGCGCGAGATCGATCGATCGTCCGGCCCCGACCGAGCGTGGTGTGGAGCAGGTGTTGAAATTCTCGGCCCCAAAGTGTCCGGCCGCCGGCTGGCTTACTGTGTGGGGTGGTTTCCCCGGCACCGATCGACGAGCTGCCCTTGCCTTGGCCTGGTCGGTGGACAAATGGCTGACCGGTTTGCGTGTCCTTGCTCTTGTCACTGACCCGTCGTGACGCGACGCTCGCTCCAGACCTGAATTGCCTTGCCATTTAGCCAAGGCTACAAGTCGCTCGACGCATCCGCTTCCTACGGCCGTGGGGGCTGTCGCTGTCCCGGTTCCCGGACGGGGCCGATTGCTTCTTTGTGCCTTTGACACGTGTGAACGGGGCGACAGACGCGCAGGACTCGGGAGCCCTGCCTCGACAGGGATATCTCCAGTTATTACATGACGCTAACCATAATGGATCGTGGCTCTCTCTGTTTGGGCGGCTGTTGCTGTTGTTGGCTGTACCCTTTCGGGTAGATAGTGATTCACCGGGTGGGAAAGATGCCGATAATGTGGGTGGAGGTGGACGTGGATGGAGGGACGGTTATTAGAAGGGTAACTGGTTCTACTGGGAGTCCCACAACCGGACATAAAGCCTCTGGTCTGTCTAGTAGACGAGGGCTAGCGGGCAGTGCCCAGTAAGAAATCGCCTATCCTTGACGGCACTACGTCGGGAAGGGATCTCCGTTCTCTTTGAACTTTCACGCACTCGTCGTGCCCACTAACCCGGCGTTCGAACATCGTTTTCTGCTACTTTTGGCGGCATTGCTTAGTTTCTGGCCAATGCACTCTACATCTCCCCCACCCGCCTGCAAGTGCCAAGAGTGCGCCCGCATATTGACCAGAGAGATGCAAGGCTATGGTATTCTCGGGAACGTTCGCGCGCAGAAGGCCGATGCCATGGGTGATTGTATTGGTGGGAGCGTCGGTTGAGCGGTCCAAACCCCGAATCTACTTCGAACCAGCTAAACGCATCGAATTGACGAGGAATGCGAAAATGGTCGCCGTGGCGCCAACATGGGAAATCGTTTTCGCGGAAAAGCCGGCGACGCCACAGCAGGCTGACTAGGGAGTGGATGGGTCAGCACCTTCAAAGGAAACCAGCAACGCATTCAAGCGCTCCACTTTCTTGGCCCCCGACGCAGCCCAAAAATTAAACGAGAGTTGGCATCATCACCAAAATGACTTTAACTCTCATTTTATTTTTGGGCTGCGTGTCCCCTTCGAGGAAGCAAACGCTGGCGCTGCCCACGCTTCCACAAGATGGGATATCCGGGCGCGCTGGAGTGGGACCGCCGCCAACTATGTAAGATTGAGGCCGCTGCTCGCGCGGTTGAGCCTCAAGTTTATGGGTCACTACTGTTTGGTTTGTTGGCGGACGCCGCCCCATGCTGGTGGTTGCCTAATGTAAAGAAGCACGCTCCTGTAGCCGTCATCGGTGGTCTGATACTTAGAGGCAATCGATCGTTTGCGTCAGAGTCCTCAGGCACACCAGGTAAACGAAGCGGAGACATCCACCACTATCCCCGCGACTCGACCAGCCCTCTCTAGATTTATTGGCGAGCTTCTGTCCTGGGAGTTGGGGACCCGAGATCCTGTAGCCAACCCGCAGCCAACCTAAGTCGCCGGCCTGGCTACCTCCAGAGAGGTGACGAGGGAGGGCCTATACCTACCTAGACGACGGGTCCTTTACCAAGACAGTCGTGTTCGGATCCCATCTCATCCGTATCTCCCAAAGTCTTTTACTCCTCGCCGCAAACATGCCGACAGACTCGGGCAACAGCTCCTCGTCCGACAGTACTGGCAACACATTGTCCAACAGCTCCGTTCCCGCGAGTCTTTGCGACGAGCCTATCAACGCCGCTAAGGATGACTCCTTGGCTGCTGCAGCTAGCAACAGTACCGACGCAAAGGACACAATCGAGGCCTCGAGTGTCCAGACCCAGGACCCGTCGAGCAACAAATCCGGGACATCGGACCTAGAGCCGGCGAAGCCGCCTCTGGTGTTGCCCGACTGGTTCCTTGCAAACAACATTACTCTCTTTGACGACATGCCCGAGGCCTCCCCAGGCGTCCGGTTCCTCAGATCGGATGACGATGAAGGAAAGGAAACCCCCCTCAGAGATGAGAAGGATAAGAGCATGGCCGACGAGTCGGGCGGCATAGTCGACTACGAGCTCCAGCAGGACGTCTACGACGAGATTCTCGACTTGGCTTCCCTTGTTGTCCAGCCTCCGCCCTCCTCCGCCCCGAAGTTGGCGACAGCGGCTTGGGCCGAAGCGGCCGCAGTTATCCTCCAATCGCCAAGGAAAGGGTCTCTCCGGTTCCTCGAGCACATTGCGCGCCGCATTGCGCTGGATCTCCACGCAGACCTGGTCTCGTTCGACTATGACGACGTCGCGAGCCTTTCCGTGGACTTCTGGGACGCCGAAGCGGACGGCGAGAGGTGGAAGTCCGAAGAGATGAAACTCGCCGAGACAGTCTTCTGCTCGGGCCGTCGCGAAGAAGTCAGCACAGCGGCGTTTGAGGCCATTCTCGGGGGCGCACAGCGGAAGCTCGCTGGTGCTCATGTCGACCGGAAGAAGGACGTGGTGTTGGGAGGGACGAATGAGGAAGAGGTCCTGCCGGACACGACCCTGGACAAATCCCCACAGTCTGAAGCCGTGGCCGGAGAGAAGGAGCACCAGGCGCCTACAAGCGATCTTGCCGATGCCGCAATCCACAAGCCTGGAGGCGGAAAGCCCCAGGTTATAGGAGATGAGACACAGGGTCAGAACAGGGCGGCCCTGGGCCAAATGGAAGAGACCCAGGGCAAAGACGAGGGAGCCCCGGGCAAAAAGGAGCAGCACAAGGTGGCAAGGCCGGCGGAGAGACCCCTTGTAGTCTTCGTTCACGAAGCGTCGGCCATGCCAGACGAAAAGCTCTTCTGCCGACGTCTCCGCAAGGCCGTCGTTGCCCAGCGGGAGGCAGGGCGTAAGTAACCCGCCCCGAACAACAAACACTGCCGACATTGGCAGGCTAACGAGTTCATACTGTTTCGCAGGGTCTATTTTCATATTGGCCACGGAAATATCGCCTCGCAAATGGAGTGCTACGCCCAGGCATGTTAAGAATGTCTGGGGAGGGTTGGGGATCAAGGAATCGACCTCTTTCAACCTCACGCCACGGCATACCAAGCGAGCCAGTGAGGCGCTGAAGAGCCACGAAAAAGAATCCAACATGGTCAACAATTGGCGATGGATCTGCCGTACGATACGCTGCGCTCTCCTAGACGCGGGACAGGACGCGGTTGCACAAGGCCTGTTTCCCGAGACACTCAAGCGAGGCGAGAAGCACCGGCTGCCAGACCAGCTGAGCGAGGACGCCCGAGAGACCCTCACAAAGTGGAAGAAAAAGGAGATTACCAGCGTCGTGCGCCAGGTCTGCGCGCGAGCCAGGCGCCCGGACCTGCCGCCACTTGAAGCGAAGGACGTGTACGCCATCATGGCGCGTACTCAGCGCAACATCAAGCTTCTCAAGGCGTCGCGTAAGGCTGACGAGCCCTTCGAGGACGAGCCCATTGAGGGCGAGCCCTCTGCGGACGAGCCCTCTGAGGATGAAGGAGGTGCGGGAAAGAAAGAAGAGAAGAAGTCCAAGGTTCAAGAACTTCTGGACAAAATAAGTGGCGACTGCAATAAATCCGAGAAGCAGCTTATGAGCTGTGTTGTAGATATTGGTGAGTACCCATCCATCTTCCCACTAGCCTAGTCTCCGTTTCGCGCCCCTTGAAGGAAAACTGCGATATACCATCGCTGGGCTTTGCTAACGCCCCTCTCGCAGATGCCACGGCGGCGGCTGCCGACGGCATCCGCATCGATCCGGAGACGATGGCGGGCCTGGACCAGATGCTCTCGCTCCGGGTGCGCAAGTCGTACGGGCTGCTGGCCAAGGAAGGCATCAACGGCGGCGTGCTGTTCGGGCCGCCGGGGACGGGCAAGACGCACCTGGCGCGCGTGGTGGCGGCCAAGTCGGGCATGAACCTGGTCGTGGCGACGCCGGCCGACGTGCAGTCGTGCTGGGTCGGGCAGACGGAGGGGCGGATCCAGGCGCTCTTTTCGCTCGGGCGCAAGCTGTCGCCCTGCATCATCTTCATCGACGAGGCCGAGTCGCTGCTGGCGCGGCGCGGAGCCGGCGACCGTGGGTACACGCGCAAGGCCATGAGCCAGTTCCTGTCCGAGATGGACGGGCTCGTGCAGGGCGACCGCAAGGAGAAGGCGCCATTTCTGCTCATCGCCACCAACCGGCCCGGCGACCTCGACGACGCCGTCTGCCGCCGCCTGCCGCACATGCTGCACGTGCCCATGCCGCGCCTGGCCGACCGCCGCGCCATCCTGGACATCTACCTCCGCGACGAGAAGGTGGCCGACGACGTCGACCTGCAGCAGCTCGCGGTCACGACCGACGGCTTCTCCGGGTCCGACCTGCGCACCCTGTGCGTGCAGGCGGCCATGGCGGCGCAGCGCGACATCGAGGCGGCGGCGGAGCGGAAGCGGGTGCTGGAGAAGCCGGGGCAGCAGGGGGAGCAGGCCGGCGATGACGAGAAGACTGTTGAATTGCCAGGTGACGGGGAGGAAAAGAGTGGAGGTGATGCAAAGAAAGAGGAAAAGAAGGAGGAGAAGGAGGAGGAGGAGCTCCCACTGAGGGTCATCGGCAATGCGCACTTCCGCAAAGCGCTGGGCCGGACAAGGCCGTCGGTCACCAGGGAATCGCTGATGACGATCGAGAGATTCATCAGGGGCCAGAAGTCGGACTATTAGGGTGGATGTTGGACGACAAGGAAAAGCGCCCTCCCTGTAGCACTGTAGCTGTAGAGTCAAGCAAGATAGCTCGCAAAGACCACATTAACACTGCTGCAGCGTCCATTGCTTCTCGCTAGCACCACTCGCTTAAAAGGGCCCAAAGCCGTCCACCGTGGCTGGGCACGAGGTCGGGGACTGTGCCCTGCCTCAGCTGCGCTCCCTACCTCCTTGCGGGCGGCCAGGAGGCCGTGGTAAAAGTCGCAAAAGACGTTGCCGCTCAGGTAGGTAGGTAGATGGTCGGGCTGGAGATTGCAGAAGAAAGAAGGCGATGGGCGTAGAAAGTGGGTGTCGAACCTGGACGGTTTTGGCCACGACTTTCGCCGGCCGCTGTGTTCTGCGCCGGCGCCAGGCGCCGGGCCACAGTGATCACGGGGAGGTGGTGGGGACAGGTGTTTCGGCACGTCGAAGGTGTCGAGACCGGGTACTTGGACCAAACCGACTTCACGAAGCAGTGCGGATTCTCGTGTTGTATCCGGAGCTATCCAGGGGCAAAATGCCACCAGTTTTATTTCCGGCATGCATTTTCTTATGCCAACAATCTTGCGGGGGCCGGCCGGGGGTGCATCTGTTTCTACCCCACGGGCTTGTGGCTCCATGCAACATCGCCATTCCACTACTGTCGCCGCAGCCCGCGCCACCCACACCTCGACCTTTTCGCCAACCTCCCCACTCCTAAGCAAAGACCCCCAAAAGCGCAACACCAAACCCGACAAGGCCGCCGGCAGAAAGCAGCGCGTCGCCAGCCGCCCCGACCCGCATCCCAACGCCGGCCGCGTTCTTATGCTGTCCGGCCTCGCCAGTCCCGCTGCTCGTCGCGCCAGCTGCCGTCGTCGGGGCAGTCCCCGCGGCGCCGGTTCCCGTCGCACTAGCGCCTGCACTGCCGGCTGCAGCCCTGCCCGTGGTTGTGGCTGCGCTGGCCGCGGGAGTCGTGGGAGACGAGCCACCACCGCCGCCGCCGCCCGTCTTGAGCGGCGGGGCGTTGGGGCACTTCATGCTGTTGAACCGGGACTTGTAGACGTTGTTGAGGTTGTCCGAGGGGCAGAGGCTGGTGTAGCAGCTGTTGGGGGCGGTCGCGAGTTTCTCCCAGTCAGCACTGGGGCCAGCCATGGGACAGTCGTTGCTACATATAACTTGAGCTTGCTTACCTGTAGTGGAGGCTCAGCGTGCTGCAGACGCACGGCGTCTTGCGGGACGGCTCTGTGTAGGATTCGCATCTGACGCGGGCTGTTTTGGCGACGTTGGCTCCGCAGTTGAGGAATGGCCTGGGGAAGGAGGGGCGATCAGGTCAGCTTGGGAGGAGCTCGAAAGGCTTGAAGGGTGAGGCGGCGGAGGGTAAGCAAGCGTACGTCTGGTTCCTGCACATGGTGCCAACTTGGGCGGAGACGAGCCCTGTCAGCAGCACGGCTGAGAGGAGAAGCTGGGTGAATCGGGATGCCATCTTGTTAAGCTGCTTTCTTGGGTCAAGATTGGCGATGGCGTCTACAGATCGCGGTGGGATGGTCTACGAGCGGTGATGGAACAAGATATTTCTGCATTTTTCCAAACACAACCAGGACGAGCAGACTTAATACGCCTGCCCATTCCTCCTGTCCTGGGAGGCGGCGTCTAGAAAGGTCGAGGTTCTGTCCAAGTTCTCGCTAATACAGGCCGGAACTCGCCTTAGGTGGGAAACGGGGCAAACCCAACCAATCACCTAGCGCAGGGAAAAACAGATACATGAAGAAAATGTAGCCCCGGCGAAATAAAACTCCTTCGCGAGGTAAATAATAAAAAAAGGGGGAATGGAATAGAAAATTTATTGCTGCCCATGTATTTAATAAATGGCCTTTGGCGTATCGCTTTTTTTCTGGTCCGCGTGCCAATTCAAAAAAACATGCCAACATCTCGACGCGAGAAACTGACTTTAGCTCCAGGGCTGACGGCCATGTCCGAACCGCTGGCCGGGAGGCGCCGGCAGCGAGGATCTAGGCGCACTAATCGAAGGGGCCGTGTTTCTTGGCACAGTGCCCGAAAAAGCCATTCTTCCCTCCGCAGACGGCGCTAAGCAGGATAGCCCAGCCCGAGTTCTGTCCATATCTTTTCTTTCCCCGGGCAGAGTTCATCCGTCCATCACTCAGCAATCCAGCTGATACACCACCTGCCGCCGCTTCCGGACCCGGCATTTAATCGCATACACCCACTCGCTGCAGAACAGCCACAGCCAGAGCAGCGTGAAGCCAAGGGCGATCGCAGCCGTCACCACCAAGATGGCGGTGCCAGCCCCGCGGCAAATAGACCACAGGGCCACCTCTTCTTGCGCCGCCGAGACCTGCCCGACCGCCAGCACAACCTGCATCGAACTAAGGGCCGTCGACGCGACGGCGAACGTGAACAGCACGGGCCCGTAAAACCGGGCGAAGTAGTCGCTGTACTGCCCGTGCAGTCGCTGGAAGTGGAACTTTCCGAAGAGGAAAGGCGCGTAGAAGTTGAGCCGCGACAGCCTGAGCTCGCCGTAGTGGTATCTGGGCGACACGTCGGCGTCTCGGATGCGGTCGAAGTTCGAAATGAAGCGGCAAAACTCTGGCCACTCGACGTGCCGCGGGACGAGCCGCAGGTGGTCCTGCTTGGCCATGTCGAAGTCGGACTCGCGCTGGATCAGGTATCGGTACGACCGAAGATATCCCTTGGCGGCTCTCAGCGTGAGTCCTAGCCGTCGGGCATGGCCATCTGCATCTGGCGCAGGCGGCTGCTGCTGGCGCAGAAGGAAACTTTCCCAGAAGCGGTGCGACAGCAGGTACCTGGGGATCGGCTTGACGAATATGCGATCGTGAATCCAGACGAGGTGCAGACGGGGGTCTTCGGTGATCAGGACGTTGCGGCCCTTGATTTTCTGCCGATGGAGCGGGCTAACGTTGGCGCTGGACTGCGTCGACATGATCCACAGGCGCGGCGCCACCGCTTCCAGGTCGGGGGCGTAAAATTCCTTGTAGAGCACTTCTTCCACAGCCGCACGGTCACTTAGCGGCACGCAAGGCCAGCCCGGCAGGTTGTCGGCACCGACCCCTGTTTCGCCGTCAAAGTCGGAGCATAATTGCTGCTCCTTCGGGAAAGGAGGCGACGCCCTCATCGTCGTGGCTGTTCCGCAGGCAACCATCGTGATTGCAGAGCACTGTAGAGGTGGACTTGGGCTGAAGGAAAGAAGGTCGGGCAAGAAGCCTTTCACTCGGACAGTGACACACTGCGTGCAGCCTTTCCCTTCATCATTATGCCTAGCGAGTGGCGGCACCAGTCTGCCTGCATGCAACCTTTCCTACATCCCGCCATTTGTGCCCAACCAGCGGTGGTGGTGGTGGCGCGGACTGCATGAGGGGTGTGTGGCAGTGCGCTTGATGCCGCCGTCGCCAGGTGGCCTTTGTCGATTGGTGGACGACAAATGTGCAGGCCCACAGCCTGAAGCCTTACCTCGATCTCTCGACATTTCCTGGGACTGGGTGATGTTTTTGATTCTGGTATCTCAGGACCGCTGTCATACTTGCTCCGGCCCGGGAGCTGCTCCCGTCCGCATGGGACGTTCGACTGCAAAATTCGCAGGTGATCCCGCCACCTAGGCCGTCAGAATGGTCGGTCCGTCTCATTCAAATCAGCTCCGTGCAACCAGAGGCTCCTGCTGACGAAAGACCAGGTGCGGCCCATCACTGAGCTTGACCTGGGGCTCCGGGAGCTGTACGATGGGACAAGCAGCACCGCACATCCTGGCGCCCCTGGCCCCGTCGAGTAAGGATTCCGTGCCACTGGCCTTCATTGATTCCGGCTTTAACTTTGCTTTAGCATCGTCGCCGTCCATGGGATGGGCGCGCATCCCGATGATACATGGTGCCACCAAGTCCCTGGTGAAGACGGTCCGGCCTATGTCAACTGGCTGAAAGACGAGCGCTTTCTCCCGGCCTCGGTGCCTCGCGCCCGCATCATGCGATACGGCTACAGTTCCCAATGGTTTGGAGAGGACGCTACCAAGACCAAGATATCCGATATCAGCCAAGCATTCTTGTTTGACCTGGACGAGTTCAGAGAGGTTCGTTCCGGTGTTGGGGCTATATCCTATTGGATTGATACTAAGACGGATACCTTTTGTCAGGACAAGAACCGCCCGCTTATCCTCATCGGGCACAGCTTTGGTGGCCTTGTGCTTTTGAAGGTATGTGCTTCGTCGTTGTATTTTTTGGGTATTGTACGGGACTGAGATGGAGATGTAGACGATGGTGGACGCGGACCTGGAACGAAAGCGCTGGCCAGGCATCTACGACTCGACGGTAGGCCTCGTCTTCTTCGGCACCCCCTTCCGCGGCACCCATGACTCGCTCTCCCAAGGGGAGATCCTGCGGAGGGCTTTGCAGCATTTCGCAGCGGAGAATCGTGTATACGAAGAGAATCTAGGTATCCTCCGGGCGGGCGGAGAGCAGCTGATAGATCTGGTGGACACGTACCTTCGTGTCGCCCGGAATAGCCCGATGCCAAGGGTGGCATGCTTCTACGAACAAAAGGCAAGCGAAGTTGGCCGTATTCTCGGCAGGGACGTCGGCAAGGTACGTATCACATGCCATTTAGATGTGGTATTTTAGCTAACATCACGAAACCAATAGGCAATACAACCTGTCATCCTCGTCGACGAGACTTCCGGAAGCCTCGATTTGAATGAAAGGTCGGACAAATACGCGCTGCCACGCACGCATTTCAACATCCATAGGTTCGGCAGCCCGATTGAACAAGCATTCCGTCAGGTGCGGAGCGTGATTCGAAAGATGGTCAACGAGGGCCCGGAGTTGGTGGCTACTCGATGTATGTAACTTTCGGTAGCTAGATCATCGAGAGCATTTAAGGTTAACTTGAACATTTGCTGATACAATATAGGTGGTCCGAAAAAGACCGATAGCGATCCGAAAGAGAAGGAGAGCAGTCCGGAAGAGAAGGAGGGTTGGTATATTCGTCCCCGGCATATTTTGGCTCATGGAGCTAACGAGGAACAGAATGCATGCAATCCCTTTGCTTCCCCAATATCGACGCTCGCCGGCAAGACATCGCCTCAGCCTACCCCAAGACCTGTGACTGGCTTTTCCGTACCGCAGAGTTTCGAAGGTGGCACGACCGCACCGACATTCCAAACAACCGCGGAGTGCTCTGGGTTAATGGAAAGCCTGGGGCAGGGAAGTCGACACTGATGAAGCATACCTTGGGCCACTGCCAGCAAACTCTCAAAGGGTACACCATAGCAGCATATTTTTTCAACGCACGAGGTGTCGATCTCGAAAAGACGCCTTGCGGTATGCTACGTTCGCTGGTACACCAGCTGGTCACCCAAGAACCTGCCGCGTTCAGACGCTTCCTACCCATTTTCCGCAACAAACAGAGAATGCATGGGGCAACGTGGGAATGGCGGGAGTCAGAACTGAAAGAGTTTCTGCTCTCCGAAATACGAAACGGCCAGCCCAAACCGCTACTCCTTCTTGTGGATGCCCTGGACGAGTGCAGCGAGCCACACGTGCGAGACGTCGTGGGGTATCTCGAAAGGCTGAGCGTCGCAGCCATGAAGACCAGGATTCTCAGCATTTGCCTATCAAGCCGCCATTATCCACACATCAGCATGAGGAAATTTCAGGAAATAATTGTGGAGCATAGCCGGGAGCATGTTAAAGATATTGCTACATATGTCCGCGGGACACTGATCGAGCCGGACCGCGGGGTTGAGAGGGACCTGCTCGACAGGGCATCTGGAGTTTTCATGTGGGTCGTGCTTGTCGTCGGCCTGCTGAACATAGCATATGACGAGGGCAAGGTTGAAGCCATGCATCGCACATTGCGCGAGGTTCCTTCCGATCTCGACGATTTATTTCGGACGCTGCTCTCCAAAGACAAGCCGGACAAGAATGAGACCATCCTTATGCTACAGTGGGTTTTGTTCGCAAAAGAATCGTTGACGGCGGAAGAACTTTTCCATGCCACGCTGGCTGGGACAAACGCCGAAAGCCTGGATGCTTTGGATCCATCAAGGATGACACCTGACCGCATCCGACGCCGTATCACCAACTCCTCAAGAGGTCTCATTGAGGTACGCAAATACCAAGGGACGGTGCAGTTTGTCCACGAAACTGTCAACGACTTCCTTCTCCGGAACCGACGGCTCCAGACACTGGATGCGGCCCTCGAGTTAAATCCCATCGGCATCAGCTACAGTCGTTTGAGCACCTGCTGCGTATCGTACCTCGTTAGGGCCGCACCGCGCGTTATTAGGGCCGCACCGTACGTTATTAGGGCCTCACCGCAATCACCGGGCGGCACGACGCGCATAAGGACCATCACTCGCTATCCCGTCACTCGCTATCCATTCACGGGATATGCCATAAAATATTTTCTCGACCACGCCGAGGAAGCGGAAGCAGCACATGTCGGGCAGGGCGAGGCTCTGCGGCAGCTGACAGAAAGCCACAATGCCATGGAGCTAATAGAAGAGTGCAATAATTGCATCGAGCCGAACATTCGGAAATGCTCCAAAACGGCCACGTTGCTGTACTTGGTTGCCATTAAAGGGTACAAAAGAGTCGCGAAGACTCTACTCGAACAGGGCGGCGACGTTGATTGCCAGCACGAATCTTGCGGCACGCCGCTTCAGGCAGCCGCATATGCGGGGAATACGGAAATGGTAACGCTGCTACTCGAACACGGCGCCGATATCAATGCCCAAGGCGGATTATACGACACGCCGCTCCAAATGGCCACATATGCAGGGAAGACGGAAGTCGTGGCGCTGCTACTCAAGAACGGCGCCGATGCCAATGCCTAACAGCAAAAGTCACAACATGCCGCTTCAAATAGCCGCATCCGCAGGGGATACGCAAATAGTAGCGCCGCTGCTCAAAAATGATGCCGATGTTAATGTCCCAGGCGGAGATTACGGTGCGGTGACTCGAAAAGCAGCGCGCACACGGCTTGGGAAGGGCGCGCGACGTTGACGCTCTCGATGGGTGACAAAGATCGCCCGCCTCATCTTTGGTAATTGTGGGACTATACGTGTTTGTATATCCGAAGGGCTATCGTACATAAGGAACTGTATGCATCCCGAGCCTGCGTCGAGTTTTCCCACAAGTGAAAATGTGGTTTCCGGGGTACGTGGAAGTAAACAAAACGCTCTCCTAAAGGGTACGAGTTATCAACCCCGCGAGCGCCGCATCGATCGAAGGCGCTGGGGCGGCCGGTTGGGTGGCCATGGGCAAAGGCATCATCAGGACAGCTTCTAGAGCTATATCTCCGCTAAGTCATGTTTCTCTCCTGACAGAAAATGGCTCCTACACACAGAGGTGGACGTAAGGGATTCAGTAAACTACCTGGGGGCTACGAGACCCATGCTCGGCCTGTATTTTTCTGTCAGCCTCGGGGGATGTGATCATGGATGAAGCGGATGAGGTTGCCGGAGCACGTATTGGAGGACAGCCGGAGAAAAGATCCCACAGCTCCCCGTCTTGCTTCCATGCGCTCGGCGTGCGGACGGCGATGTTGCCGGCCTTGTCCCAGGTCTCCTGCATCTCCAGCATGCGCTCGTCGCGCCGGATCGCCAGCCTGCCGTGGAAATCACTCAGCCAGCAATAAGACGTCACCGACTCTGGAGTTCCGGCAAGATTGCATCCGGGCGATCTGGCGACTACGTCCTGTCCCTTACTACCATTATCCGAGCCTTAGAAAAGAGCGGCCGGGTGGGTTGGCATCGCCGACGGGCCATTTCGCAGGCCGAGGCGCAGAGAGAGAGGCCTTGGTACGAGACCAAGGCGCAGCTTTTGGACCCTTGTAATGCCAAGAATATCTCCAGTGGCTGCGCGCTTCGGGGATTTTTCTTCCCGCTAAGCAATCCCGATTTCCCAAGCTGATTGAGACCTGCAATGCAACTGTCGCTTCACGCTACATAGCATGCCATCCGCGATGGATACAGCAGGATTACCTAGTGGTGGCGATTGGCTTCGCGCAACGACACCGCTCCAAGAATTGTCCTGCACGTGGGGGCGATTGACTTGACTGTGCGTGCGGCAAATCGCGCTTAGCACGGCGCCAGCCATCCGCAGGCGGCTGGGCCATTGGCTGCACCCAGATTTAACCTACCCTCCATCATTCCCGCGCTGAGGTCAGATTTCCAAGGAGAGGAGGAACACAGCCATTCCCTGTGCTCCTTCGCAAACGACCGCAGCGTACCAGGGAATTTGGTGCTCCACCGCCGCCATTAAGGCCGGCCAAGCTTTGACGGCACAGCACTACCGCGATCCTACAAGCCCACTCCCACAGTAAGGACCAGTAGCCTTGCAGCCATCGCGTCATGCAAGGGCCCTTTCTGCTCGCCCTGACTTGGACGGCTTAGCAACCGCAGCCCCGCGACCCCGGTTAAGGCCTATGCAGCGTAGGGCCGCCCATGATCAATATGGTGACTGACTGTGCTTGGCGCCTCTCCGCTACCCCTGGTTTACTGTATCAACATCGTGGGCGCGGAAGAGGCATTCCGCTTCTGGCAAGAGCACTGGCGAGACGGCAAGCCCCTCGGAACATATATACCTCGCATCTCGGACTGGAAACCAGACGAATGAGAACCAGAACATCATCAACACAAAACAACAACAACAACAACACATCTTCTACACCACCATCGCCACCATAAGCAACACACCAACAACAACAACAACAACACACAAGAAAAACACCGCTGCCTAGCCAAGCCCTACCCTTGCTAACACCCTCGCACAGACGCTTACACACACACCAGCTAACAAGATGCACATGTTCAAGTCCGCCGTCCTCGCCCTCGCCGCCTTCGGCACCACGGCCGTCGTCGCCACCTCGGACGCCCAGCTCGCCTCGGAGATCAAGCAGATAACCGACCTCGCCGCCGCCATCGAGGCGCAGCAGGGCGCTGGCGTGCAGGCCCGTGCCGCCCCGTCCGACGACGCCGTCCTCAGTTCCCAGATCAAGCAGATCACCGACCTGGCCGCCGCCATCGATGCCGCCGGCATCCAGGCCCGCGCCGCCGGCCCCAGCCAGGCCGAGATCGACGCCCTGGCCCACCACATCAACTCCCAGAGCGCCCCGCAGCGTGTGAACCGCCGCGACGACATGCCCAGCCGCGCCGAGATCGACGCCCTCTCCCGCCAGATCAGCCAGCTGTCCGCCCGCGCTGACGAGCACCTCGCCCGCCGCGCCGCCGACGGCATGCCCTCGCGCGCCGAGATCGACAGCCTCTCCCGCCAGATCAACGACATCGCCAACGCCGCCGCCAAGGTCCAGCCCCCGCCCCAGCGCCGTGACCTGCCGGCCCGCCTCGCCGCCCGCGCCGACCAGCTCGAGGCCCGCGGCTTCGGCGACTTCCTCAAGAAGGCCTTTAGCACTGTTACTGGCTTCATCGGCGGCATCTTCGGCGGTGGCAAATAAGCGCTCTTCACTCGAAGGGCTACTGCCTACTACCAATCGTTGCAAGTGTCTTATGACTTTCTTTTTGTTTGCGCCGCTTTCCCATCCTCCTCCTCTACCACCTCTTCTGCTTTTACTGCGCTGGCGTTTGGGCTTTGGTTTGTCTTTTAGGAACGGGGCTTGGGGACGGAGTTTCTACATCGGGCGCATTTCGGAGTTCTAGGAATTGATGATTTAGCCTTAGCGTCCATGGTTTTATCAATTTGATATCTTCACCCAGGACCGCGCATTTGCTCTCCTCGCTGCTGTGTCGTTTCTCCTGCAAACATCCTTGATGAAGTCCGAGGGAGAGGATGGGTCAAGGAAGGTGCATTTCTGCCGCCACACAAGGTTCTCCATGCTTCGTCCATAGGGTCACTTCGGCACTTAACATTCACCAGTCGACCTAAGTTCATGGACGCGGAAAGCAGTGAATGTTGCACTGGGTGCCGATAGCCTCCACCTGCCCAAGTTCCTTTATATAGCCAGATAGCCTCACGCCATGGCACGACCCACACCAGCGACCTACCATCCCGTTCTCTCCCAAGTCTCCTCGGAATGGCCCTCCCCACATCCTAGAAAGCCCCTGGCCCCGAGTGACCCGGATCCTCTTATAAGTCGGCACTCCGCTCCAATCCCTCGGCTGTTGCCATCGCTGCGGGTATCAGCAGAACCGGCCAAGTTCACCAAGATAGCCCCGCCGTCAGCCGCCGCGACCATGACTGCAAGCTCTTCTCTCGGTTTCGCCGTGGCCTCTCTCCCCGGTGCCGGCTTCAGCGCCGGTATCGGTCTGTTCCCCTATATCTCCTCCTCTGCGGCACTGGACATCACGCACGCGGATGCGCTGCCGGTGGCTGTGGACTCGCCGCCGTCAAGCACCACCAAGGGGGCCTTTCTACCAAAAGATACTCCAACAGAGTTTATCACAACAGCAACGGCGGTAGCAGACACTACAGCCAGCATGGGAGCAACCACGGAACTTCCAACGGGCAACCCTATGGCCACTACCCCTGGTGGCTCGCGACCTGGTGGTCCATTTTTCCTCCGGAACCAGCGCCAGCGACAACAGCAACATCCCCGGCGGCGCGCCGCCACCGGAGTCTCTCTCCACCACCAATGCCGGCCCGAGTACTATTTCTTCCGATATCCTCTCAGCCGCTGAGCCGCCGCCATCACCTAGCATCTTGACCACCATCAGATCCACATCTAGCAGCAGCACGACTTTCAGCACGTCGAAGATCTCCACGGAGGTGTTCAGAGCTTCAGCATCAGCCTCACCCTCGGCGCTACCGACATCCAGCAGAATCGACGGGCCCATATCAACCAAGCTCCCAATATCCACGCCCGCCATCTCCAGCAGTCCAGCCCCAACCTCATCCACAACCACCCACTCGCCCGCGCCGCCACCCCTCCAGCAGGGCACGATAGACACGGACCTGACCCGCCTGCGCATAGTCGCCACGACGCCAAACGCAGCAGCGAATCCTCCAACGACAAACGGGTCTACAACGGGCCATACTTTCACTACGGAACCCTCGCAGCACGGCTCTGCCTCTGGGGCTCCTTTGCAGAGCGGTGACTCTAGGGCGCTTCAGCCTGGTCGTGTTGCAGACGGTCCCAGGGCCGTAGCGGTCTCTGGATCTGAGTCTGGTAGACCCAGGTGGCAGGGAGGGATCTATAATGCAGCTATTGCTACTATTGCCGCCGTTGCGCTTGTGTCGGGAAGGGTTTTCTAGGAACGCTTTGGCTGGCTGAGCAGGCTTGACGAGCGGCTTGGCGGAAGAAAGGGAGCGCGACACCCGGACGTTACATCACAAATATCTTGAACCACTTGCTCTCCAGCTTGAACAACCAAATTTAGATTGCACAACAAGTTTCCAGTGTCGTAAACATGGCGGCTTTGTTGGTGTTTTCCGGACCAGGTGGACTGGCATCGGTGGCGGATGGCCGCATCGCGTGTAGGTGAGATTTGCCTCCTGTATCTTGTTCATGCCGTCCGAGGCGCCCTTTGCGTGCAGGTGGCGAGATCTCCACGTGATAGGGATTACTGCTCCACCCTTCTGGCGGCGAGGCGGTGCCGTACTTGGACTGCATGCTGTTACCGAAGGCAATGCCAGCCTCGACATACTCGACACGGGCGTCAAGATGCCGTCGATTTCAGCAAAGAGATCGAGATGGGCAAAAGGTTGAGGAAGCTGTGGGTTTAACAGCACCCATATGTCGCATAAACCATCCGAGGCTTCCAGGACGCTGATAGCGGAAGGCAATCAATAGATGCCTGGCTTTTCCACCTTAAAAATGGGGATCATGCCTTGAATAGAGGGACATTCGAACCCCCGCAGATCTTCCTCATGCTACCGCGTAAC
This sequence comes from Magnaporthiopsis incrustans, assembly GCA_003049425.1. NCBI lineage: Eukaryota > Fungi > Ascomycota > Sordariomycetes > Magnaporthales > Magnaporthaceae > Magnaporthiopsis > Magnaporthiopsis incrustans. The sequence goes on along the minus strand of PYSR01000115.1, from coordinate 10,315 downwards.
CAAAGCACTGAGCCTGGTGTTTCTCTTCCGGGTCTAAAGAGGTCGAGCTGGGCAAACCACGCCTTTATCCGCACCGCCGGTGGCAAGGGCGTGATATTGATCGCGTAGCTGCGGACCACATTGATGATTTACTACGCAGGCCGTTCACGTAAAGAACTGTCGCCTGCGTCTTTGGGTCGGGGGCATCGCTGTTACCACTGGGTTTGCCCGCGCGAGCAGGGTCCAGTCCGACGGGCAGCCTCTACCGACTTCTTGTAGGCCGCGGTGAGTGTCTCAGAGACGAGGCGCAGGGGCTCCGGATTCTCGTTGGCCTCTCCTTTCCCTGCTCAGCCCTCGCGCCGGGCTTGCTTGGTACTCAGGTTTGCTACATGCTTCTCAATTCTCCTTCTCCTTCGTCGCTGCCATATTGCTCATTCTGCAGATGCGGCGCTTTGAAACTGCCGCCGAGCCCTCGTGCACCGGCGTGGGCAGGCTCTTTGCCAAACATGGCTTCCACCGGCTCTGCGAAGTGACCGCGTATATTGATGCAAATGCCCTGCCGGTTTTGCCCGGCGGGCGGCATCGCTTCCGTCGAAGAGTTGTGACACCTGCTTGCCGCGACAGGTCCCATCTTTTGTGTTTTCTAACAAGGCTGACGGCTGATATCCATGTGGGCGATGGAAGACATCCCCCAAGCATGGCAAAAAAAGGGCTCTCACCAACGGCACATGCGCGGGTGGCTGAGGTGTATTCCCAATAGCACATGGACAAGGGTGCGTTTACGCTAGTGCTGTAAGCCGTCCGTTCGGGACGCGCGGCAGCGCATTTCTGCTGATTTGGAGCCCTCGATTCCATGCTCTCCAGCGGGGGACGCCTAAATTAGCGCTGCTCCGCCCATCTCTCGTGGCCATTGTGCAGGGCCTGTCGGTATGAAACAAAACTGGTCCATAGCTGGGAGGCCCCATTTGACCGGCCAGAATAATGCAAAAAGGGCCAGACGCTACAACACGCTTCACGAGCGCACGCAACGCGTTAGACCGAGCAACAACCGGAGAGAGGTGAAGGATAACAACCTCCTGCGCGTCAGGGCGTTCATCGAACGAGGACATATGCACGTCCTTTCGCGCGTCAAAGGCAGGCACATCTAAAACGACATGGCCGCTGGAGAACAAAGGCAAGCCTCGATCTACATCCCAGTACTGACCAAGATTAACGAGACGCCCATCCACGGGCCTTCAAACACATCCAGTAGCTAGAGCGGTTACTAAAACGGCTGGAGAAAAAAGCGCTCGCAAGGAGCTCCAAAGTCGACACGGACACCGAGCATCGACAGCCAGCCCAAGGTAAGAGGTGGAGCTAACGGCCCAGGTCTCGGGACGCCGGCCGCGGGATTTACCGCACTTCTGCACCACATGCGAAGCCCACATTTACGCCAGATACCCCGGTTGTTTTCCTGACCTGGACGCTTGAGGCTCGCCTGGCGAGCCGGGTGGGGGTCGGCGCAGGGAGTCGAGGAACATGGAACCAACAGCACAGGCCAGGATGCTCCACCAATCAGGCCTAGAGGAGGAGGAGGCAGTTGCCAAAACAGGAAAGTACCGCATTCCTGGACCACGTAGGGACAGCACCTTGACTGCATCAGTCTCGGCTACCAGCAGTCACAGCGCCGCTCAAAGCAGCGACCTGTGCCTACCAAGGTATAGATAACCGGGAATGCACCAGCTCCGTTCAAGGTGGGTACAGAATCCCCTCGCTGGTCAAGACCCATGAACTTCCTCATCGAAACAGACATCTGATGGCTGCGAGACGGCACGAGCCAAGCATTCGAAGCATTGCACAATTAGGCAAGGCCCCTATTCCGCGTACAACCTGCAAAGATACCCCTGAAACCTTGTCGGGCTGCCGACCAGTCCGAAGTGGCAGCCCAGTGAGCCCAGTAGGATGCTCTGCAGAGCCTTGTGCTCCGGGCCCGCTGCTAGGAAGCGGTGAGGCTTAATAAGCGCATCGAAACCTACGCAAGGCAAGGCCGACAAACGCAGCCAACTTGAAATATCGCGACCGCTGCACAAGAACAGCCCCCGGATCTGCCCTCGCTTAGATCCGGAAAGATCCATGTCCAAGCCAACGGTCTTCAGATATCCGCGAATCCCGCCACGCCCGCCAACGAGCCACACCAAAACCACATCCCGATAGTAAATTCCTGCGCGCACCGAGAGGGCAAGTAACAGCAAACGTCAACCATCAATCACAGTGTTTCCAGCCGGCCTTTGCGCCCAGCCTGTCTTTTAGAACCTTGGCGGTCGCTCCCACCAAAACCCCAAGTCACGAGGTCTCCTTCCTCAGCCCAGATCGACGGGCATGCAACAAAGGAGCACGGGACAAGGCCGCTCACAAGACGTGCCAGAGCCACGAGGACGAGCAGCACCCACCGCAAAGGGCAAACCGAACCCGGGGAAGGCAACGGAGTGGGTGCTTACAAGGCCAGGTTTCTGCCGGCCAGCTCTGCCCCGCCCCGCCCGGAAACAACAGCCAGCCTCCCACGTCGAACCGGCCAAGGCGCACCCGCGGCGAGAACAACGACAAGCAGCCTAGGGCGGTGGCAAGTACAGAGACAAGAAGACGACCAAAAGGCACCATGACGGCAACGAGCGCACCACCAAGACACAGCACACCTCCACAGCGAGCCCAAAGAGCCCGGCCCCGAACTCGTCCGCACTGAAGTGACTGCTCCCACTGGTAGCATGCAGTGATGCGTCTAACGTTGGCTTTCATCAACCATCTACATCGGACTTTTATTCCGATTGGAGCCCAGGGTACGCTAGAGTCGACCGATGCTATTCTTGCCTTTTTTTCGTCCGCAGCTGGTGCCTAACGCTTTTGCCCTCGATCTGTATCTGCGTTTCGACACAAAGATCATCTGCCAATCTTCCCAAACGTATACAGCACCTCGTCTATATCCGACTTGGAAGGTCGTAAGCCAGGAGCTAGCCCGGCCCGGTGCCGTGTGTCGGCTTACATTTCCGGAAGGGGTGCTGACAGGAGCGCGCTTACTGGCCAATATGCTCCCTTCCCGATGTTAAAGGAGTTGGTATACGAACCAAGGAAATGGCCCGTTGTTGAACAGCCTTGGAAGTGTATAAAAGGTAACCTTGTCACCATGGCAGGGAGGAAGCAGATAAGTAAGCGAGGAAAGAACAAAGATTTGGAGAGGCCAAGTCGAGGAAAACGCTCACAAGGCACACGGCGCCCAATGTACCCCAAGAAAGAAGAATCACAAGAGATATACCATGCTCAGACTCGAGTTTTGTGTGTATTGGTTCTGGTAATATGCCAAAGGAGAGACTAGAAGGAAATCTATGGATGTGAAACACAACGGTCTATAGGTGAATGAACTTGGGTAAGAGGCCAGCAGAGAACCATGTCCTCTACACTGCCACGGTCCCAGAAAGCAACTCGAAAAAAAGGCTCAAGGAGTGAATGGCCATAGGCCTGACAGTTATAGAAAGGTGCAAGTGATTTGCGAGGTCGAAAAGAGAGCAGTCGTTGGTAAAAGAGAGTGTTTGCAAGGAAAGGGCCTGGCGGCAGGGATGTACCAAAGACGAACATGACGAGGGAACGATCTAGACAAAGGAAAACAACAAGCACCAGAAGCAGAAAGAGAAAAGACAAAAGAAAGAGATCTAGTGAGGTGAGACGTTTCTCGTGCCGAGCATGCCGAACCCGATGTCGCGTCGTGCCGATAATCGAGGTGGCAGGAAGCCCCGGATGCGCCACATCAGCGAAGCAGCGCAGGATGCAGATGCTTGATATGACAAGGCGACCTGCGAGCCGGCGCCACTTCAAGTCCGTGAGTCCGCGCGTATGGCACAAAAGCTGCTGACAGGCGATGGCCGTGGGGCAAGACGCGCCACAGGTGTGGCCAAGTCCAGTCAGATCATGTGGCGTCTCTTGGTGGCACACCCCTTGCTGTAGTGTTGCAAGCCGGTGGCTAATGACAATGGCTTGCGCCAAGGCGTAAACCGATATTACCGGTCGCGAGTAGCACCTTCGACGCGCGGCGCGAGAGTTGAGAGGCGAGAGTAGATTTGTCAGCGTCTGTGGTCTAGCAGGTGGCTGTGCCCCACGACGCCGCGAGATATCTGGTGCGTTATCGGTCCTCCAGCGTTGGCGCCTCAGGGACACAGGACCATATCAGGTCACGTCTTCATTTGAGTTGACTTCTCGGCGCCATAGGAGCGCGGGTGACAGCTAGTGACAATGTCGACTGTTCTATCTGGATGAGCCCAGTCCGATATCCGGTTCTTAGCACACGGTAGACACCGAGGACACGGCTGGCAGGTAGGGCGGCTGGTGGGTTCCGTCGAAGGAGCGCTGGGCCGTGGCCTCCAGGGGCGTCGGGGTAGGAAATAGCTGATCCAGCAGGCAGGCGAGGACAATGGTGCGAACCACGTCGCCCTCTCCTGTCCACATGGGGCGGCGGGGCGATGGCGGCGGGGTTGGGTTCCCGGGTGGAACGGGAGGGTGAGGGCCCGGACGGGGCCCATGCGGCGGAGGCGTAGGCGGGTTAACCGGCCGAGGCCGAGTGCGAGGGCTGGCCATGCCAGGCTCCGCGAGCTTGCCACAGCCGGAGCCCCATAGGTTGCGCATGGCGGCTTGAGGTTGCTGCTTCTCGTTGCAGAAGCCCGTGCTGAATCTCTGGAAAGCCATGATCGGTTGTCTCTTGGTCTCTCTGGTTATGTTGTGATGGCGCTTGGAGAAACGATGACGAAAACTCTGGAGTCTCTGGCTATCCTTTGAAAAAGACAGAAGGGCTCTGGGGAGATATGACGAGAACTGGTAGGCGTTGATGTCTTTTGTTGATGCGATTGTCTGGTTATATGATAGGAAGTGATACAGAGAGGATGGAGAGCTGCAGTGCTGCTGGGGATGATAAGCAGAGACGTTGCTGGGGACCAAGGCGGAGAGGTCGTGTATATATAGGCAGGAATTATCCACGGGATGGGAGCATCCACAGAACGAACTCGAGGTCACACAAGCGCCTTCCAGGACTGACCGATGAAGGCAGACAAGGCTCGCAGCACTGCACCGCAGCCAGCCCAGGCTTACACACTATGGAACGGAAGACGGGCGGCTTTGCGTCGAATTCCTTCTCCCTGCTTACCCCTCGCAGGGCTTTCTCAAGGAAGATACAGAATACGGCCGGAATGGTGCGGTGGCACCATGTTGGTACGGTGGGCGTCAAGGCAGAGAGCAGCCACAGCGTGACGCCGCAGGCTCCATCCAGCATTGTATTCCGGGCTTGGCAGAGAGGTGTGATGGGAGCAGCAAGTCATTGCATGCCCCGTATTCGTCACGAGCTCCCGACCCTCGTGACTGGCGAGCTCTGGTTGTTGATGTTGGAAATAAGACCCGGAACGGAAGGAGCCCCGGATGACGTTGAGGCCTGAACTTGCCGAACCTCGTCATAGAGAAGGGGGTGGATGCAGTGACAGGATGAAAAAGTTGGCTGCGCAGGCCAAGCAGTCGTCTCGTTCAGAACAAAGGCACCAAGGGACAGGGTGGGAATGGGGGACGTGACAGGTCGGTCCACGTGGGTCATACTAATATGCTTGGGGCTAGAGGAGAGTCTATGGCGTCGACAGCTGTACATTGGCGGCAAGGACGCTATTGCGATATTTCGGGCGAGGTGGAACGCTTGGACAGGCATGGAGAGGCTTGGGCATTGGTGGAGAAGAAGAAACGAGGTCCGGGGGGGTCCAAGGCGCACCAGAGACAGTAAGGAGGAAGGCTTACTACCGGAGGAGAAATCGATCCGAGCGAATGGAACGAAACCCAAAAAGGGCAGAGGGAGGCCACGTACACGCGTACAAGGGAGAAACAGAGAATACGCGGGAGCGAAGGTCAGGAAGTACGGGGAAAGATGCCGACATGAGGAGAGGGTAGGACGTGGCATGGGAAGTTGCAGCGGCCACGGGCTGTGACAGCGGCATAGCAGTTGGACATCGCGTGGTCGGACATGGGTACGCACACGCACACAGGCCGGTGCTAGAGATCAAAACCGGCGCAGTAGCACAGAGCGCTTGCTCTGGAGGTCCCCGAAGGTTTCTGACTCGAATCAAGGCAGCCACGGATCTGACGGCCCAAGATAGATGGAGGGAGATAGATGGAGATGAAGAGTGGGGGGGTGAGCTCAGCTCACGCCGGGACGGCCAGTGAACGGCTCCATCCCGAGGATCCTGACCGGCGCGGTGCCGAAACAAGAAACAACAGACGAGCACGGTCGAGGAAGCCTCGAGCTCCCTAACCGGGATGTCCTGTGATGTGGCTCCGGGCTTGGATGCTGTGTGCGCATGCGGCGTCGACGCCACCAGAGGAGGCATGGAAGGTAGTGGAGGCACATGTGTCGAGGCATGCCGGGCCCCAAGAAGGCATAGAGTGAACCGTCAGCAGCCATATTGGCTTGCTTCCCTGCTCTCGCCATGATGGGCCGCCCATATCAGTGGGTGAGGCATAGCAGGCCGGAATTGCGGCCGCCAAGGGAGCTTGATGCATGGGATGGGTGCCGCAAGGTATGGATGGCGGCGACAGGCGAGAGGCCGACTTAGACCCGGCGCCGTATGCAGAATCCTTCGACCGCAGCCCTATGGGGGACCAGAAAACCGCATTGGAGGGGCAGGGAGGTGGGCTCGCAATTTGGACCTGCGGCACAGCAGCCACATCTGTTGGCCACGAAAGGCCCAAGGAGCCCCGCAGGAAAAGGCCAGCGGCAGACGATAGCCCATCTGTCCATGCCGGCTGCAGCATGCCTCCCCGGCCGGCACGTCGGGGCCGCCACATGTTGACCATTCACGCCTTGTGCAACGAGAGCAGCGACGACAGCTGGCTTGCTGGGCGCAAGAACCCGAACGTCTGGTGCAACAAAAGCAGCTCACCAGTCATCTGGCAGACTGCGGACGCCATGGATGGTAGAGATCAGGATAGAAACGGAAACAAGAAAAACCAAGGTTGCCAGCTAGGACAATTGGAAGCATACCGATCTAGATGGGGAAGAGGCATCGAAAAGGGCAGGAGGGGAGCAAAAGCCCATCAGCGGCGTGGGGCTCGACATTGCGCTTCAGATAGTCGCAGTATTTTCTTGAAACGAGGTGGGGGACGGACGGGAGACAGGGCACGAAAGGTGCCGGTGACGGTGCAAGTAGCCGGTGCTTAGGCGAATCCAGTCGCAGGTTGATTTCCACGGTCCCCCAGATGATGTCGGTATCCATGGCAGGGCAGGCGCGAAGACCGGGGTTGCGATTGTGCGACGGTCAGGCGGCGGCTGTGCGACCACTCCTTTTCTCGCAGGTCTCAGAGCCGCGTTGTTCTGGCGTGTGGTGGGGTGGGGTCTGAGCTCAGGCTTGTGGCTTGGTATTATTGATGCCTGGGAGCGAGAGGTACAGAGGTCCGTCACCGATTGATGCATCTGTCGGTCGGTGGCGGGGAAGGCCGCGAGGTCCAATTGCAGACAGCGGCAGAGTCTCTCCGCTCGGGTCCGGCGCTCGTAGTTCTGGGCACCGCACAAATCGAAGCCTGGAGCTCCTCGGTCATCGTCTCACAGGGGCCGGCTCGATTCTCGTGTTCGCCTCGACGGCAGCAAGGTGACTCCCAACTAGGAGCAGATTATCGCTCGTCTGACCTCGATTACATCGGATACAGCTTCATCGGTGTGTGCGAACTTGGGTATGCCGTGATTTGATGCCTTGGTTTTTTAGGCACCGGCTTGTTTGGGCCGAGTGGCAGGCAGGCATTGAAGCGGGCAGTGGGTTCCATGCAGCAGGATCGACTTCGAGATGCAATCGAGTCTTTCGCCAATCTTTCCAGGCACCAGCGCCACCATCCCGCATAGGCGCGTGCTGCGAGGCGGCAGGTACGATGGTGTCCGCTGTACCTTCCGTTGCAACATTGCGGAGGTGTAAGGTTACAGCACCTGCAGGCGGGCAGGGCAGCACGCAGAAGTCTGGTGTTGCGTGGCAGCCAACCCCGCTGCCTCCGAGGGAGACATCCCTTCGCCAGTTGGAAGTAGATTCGATGCAACGCGGCAGCATCCCCGCGAGGTCCATGCTGAGCAGGGACATCCATGTCACCTTGGTATGTAGATGAGCGTACCAATCATGCCCAAGGATCAACCATTTTCAGGAGACCTTTGGGACGACGCCCATTCCTGATTTGGCGGTAGCACAACGGGCGATGGCATCGTCGTAACTGCGGAGATAGCGACGGCATCCACCGCATGCATCTGATTGATCTTGATGAAGGCGCGTGCCATTGGCAGAAGCACGGGTGACGAGAATCCTTCCATGGTCAGCAAGCGACACGTCACCTCACGGGGTTTGCGACACTGCCTTTCCTAGGCTGTATGCCTAGAACTTGAGAGACCGATCGACCGTATACGCAGCTTCAGGAGATCCGGAAAAAAAAAAAAAAAAAAAAAAAAAAAAAAAAAAAAAAAAAAAAAAANAAAAAAAAAAAAAAAAAAAAAAAAAAAAAAAAAAAAAAAAAAAAAAAAAGAAAGAAAGAAAAAAAAAACTGCGACAACCAGTATAGACACATGTACCACCCAGACCTTGCAGTATCGCCAGACGAAAAAGCCGGATCGTCGTACCACAGCCTCAGGAACAAGGCAGTGTGGCCCGCCTGTCTCAGGTCCTGATTGGGCCAGGCCGCCGCCGCCGCTGGCACGGAAGAGGCACACCTCGCGGATGCTGGATGCCGCGCCGTTGAGGGGACCGTAATCTACGTGGGAGCCAATTCAGATCTGGCTCCTTCGATTTCATGCCGCATGCAGAGTGCCCACCCCGACCACCAAAGATGACTGGCTGGGTGGCATGTGGCATGGCACGCCAGTCACCGCCCACCGACCGACAGACCGACCCCTGTGCTTTGTCATGTAATAGCACCGTGTTTTATGTGTTTTATGTTGGGGTTTTGATGGTGGTGGTGGCCCCTCCCATCACTAGGCGAGATGTGGTAGGTGGTGATAGACTTCCCAAGAACGCTGAGGCTGAGCCTCCCCACCATTGTCTGCCTTGGGAAGCAGATGTGGGTGGGCACACCACCACCCACTACGAACCTAGGTGATCCCCAGGTGATGGTGGATGGGAGGAGTGCATGAAAGGACGTTAGATCGATCGACGGCATGTTACACAAAACAAAACAAAACAACCTCCACCCACCAGGCTCAAGGGCTGGGGCTGGGGCTGGGGGCCCAACACGACGGACTATGTGCAGGCAGGCACAGCCCACCAACGCCCGAACCCGGGATAACGTAAGCAGAGAGCTCCCGTCCCAACCCGAAGCCATCTCCAGCCAGGATGATTCAACAACACCCCACTGAGCTCCGCCGTGTTTTTGGCTATCGAATAAGACGGCCAAGAAAAATCCCGGTGTAGCCCCGGCCGGCGACTCAGGTCGGCGGCTCTACTGCGGCGCGCGCCGGACATTGAGACCAACACGAAGATTTAGCTTTATGGTTAGGTAGGATGCTACCCGTCTCCCGATCAGGGAAATTCTCGAGGTGGAGGCTGGGGCCTCTCTTGACCAAGGTGAGCTGCCGAAGGCCACAGCCTACCTGCCTAGTCGCCAGTCCTAGAGGGGGCGTGTGATGACATAACTGCATGTGCTCAGCAGGATGACTCGGCGGCGGCTGGGGGCTGCCAAAAGAAAGCAAAAGAGAAGGGCCAGCAAAAGGCACCGAGGCCGACAGCTGGGTCAATACGAATAAAGAGCAGTCATCTATTTTCGAAAAACATGAGTGGGAACTCCCGCCTGACGCCTCAAAGGCCAAGCAGGCCTGGGTGGAAGGAGACAGGCCAACATGTCTTTCGACCCATCAACATCGTTCCCCTCGCCGTTGGGTCATCCGAGCCAGACGCGATAGACAAGAGGAGAAGAAAACGCCACGGCCAATTTCCTGATTCATCCCTCGCGCGAAATGACCCTGCGCCCCAGAGACGGAGCCATGTTTTCGAAAGAAGTCATACGCCTGACAAGCGTAGATACTTCAACCGTCCGTGAGCCCATCCCTGCCGAAAGCCCCCACGATCCTACACCTTCCCATTCCAGCGTAGAGGCAGTCTTCAGCGATAACTGCGACCGCCCCGGCCCCTGCTGGCGGAGCGTGACCTGCTCCTTCTGTCATAGCTGCTGAAGCTGTCCCGGCTGGGGCTTCGGCGCCTGCCACCACCTGCGCCACCAGCCCCGCCGCCACCACGTCTCCTGGAGCGAGACTCGGATCTTGCGGAATGGGGCGAGTTGGAGCGGCTGCGGTACCCACCTACACCGCCGCCGCCGCCGCCGC
>PYSR01000114.1:0-112499 GCA_003049425.1 Magnaporthiopsis incrustans | reverse complement strand
GTGATGCCGGGGTCCTGGACGGCAGCACAGGGGCCGGAGCAGGAGGTGGAGGCACGGGGCGCGAGCTCGGTGGAGGCAGGGGAGGTGCCGTAGGCGGCGCAGGGGCCTTGGAAGGCAGCGGCGGAGGAAGCGGCGGGGCCGGTGGCGGCGGCACGGGGTGTAGCTGGTGGCCCGCCGGTTCGCGTGACGGAGGCGGAGGCGGAACGGGACCTCGGCTCGGGGGTGCGGGCGGCGGAGGGACGCTCCTGCTGAAGGGCGGAGGAACACCGAACCTATGCTGGCTCGGCGAGTCGTCGGCATCGTCCATCGGGGTCTTCGGGGGACGCGGCGGAGGCGCAGGGCCCGGGGCGGCGGGGACGGGCCGTTGCGACGGAGGATCCATCCTGGCATATTTCCCAGCGTCGGGCAGCGGTGGAGGAGCGGCAAAGCGCGGGCGAGGAGGCGACGGTGGCGACGATTCCCTCGGTGGAGGAGACTCCCGATGTATTGTTGGCGCGTTTATCTTGGCGGCCGACCGCCTCGGAGCGGGCGGTGCCGGGGCGGCGCCGCGTCGTGGCGGAGGGGGCGCGGGTGGTGCATGGGACGAGTGCGCCGCAGCCGGGGGCGGCGGAGGTGGTGGAGGGGCCCTCACGCTGGGCGCGCGGTCACGCAACGGTGCCGGGGCCGCTGGCGGCGGCGGAGGCGGCGGCTGTCGGGCGTGTTGGTGGCTCGCTTGTTGCTCCTGCTTGAGGAACTCGACAATGAAGTCCTGGTTCGCCACGATGAACTCGTCGTTGAGCCCCTTCTCCTTGAGGTCGTCGCCAAAGTGCTCTCGCCACTGCGGGTCGAAGGCGTCGAGGATGGCGAACTCGGACTGGGGGGCATCGTGGCCAATGGCGCCGTTGAGGCTGCCAGACGACGTCCTCGCGTGGTTGGTGGGAGGCGGGTGCATGCTGGCGCGCGGGGACTCGGGGGGCGACGAGGACACGGAGTGGTGATGGCGGTGGCCGCCGAAGATGCCCAGGATGCCATGGTGCTTGTGGCCTGCGTTGCTCGGGGGAACGCCGTCGAAGGGTTTTGCCCTCGTCTTCTTGTCTGCGTTCTTTTCGCGCTCGTCGACCTTCTTCTTGAACTGTTTCGCCTCTTTCTCGTCGGCGAAGCTGAGTCCGGCCAGGCAGTCTTCGAGCTCGAAGGTGTGGAAGAAGACGCGGTCCTGGTTGTAGTTCCATGTGTCGTAGATTTCCTGATCCCATATGACGAGGCCGTTACCGCCGGGCTGGGGGTGAAGTCAGCAACCTCGCCTCAATTCCTGCCGGGACCCAGACTCTTCAGGCCAGAGACGGAACAAGAACCTACCGAGATGTCGACCAGCTTCAGCCAATATGTACAGCCGACAAGGTCGTTGGCCAGCACGACGGCGCCCTGCAGACCCGTGTAGGTCCATTGTGCCCTGTTGGGGTATGCGACGTAGAGGCGGGCGACGGCGACGGCTTGGATCTTGTTTGACTTCCGGGGCACGGCGCGCTTGACCGTCTCCTTGTCGACGTCGGAGAGGATCGACGGCATTCTCGGGCGAGGGCGGCAGCCTGTGGTGGTGGCAGGGGAGGCCGGGCAGGACAAGGCAAAATGGATGCGATCCGAGTTCTCCAGATGCCCGAGGCTCGTTCCTCTTTCTCTCGTGCTCGCTCTCCTCAGCCGGAGGTCATTGGCATGGGAGGCGGGCTCCTTTGTCTGGGAGTTCAATCGGAGCAGGCGCTGAGCAAAGGGGCGGCGTGGACTGTTGTCGGCAGTGCAGAGCTGCTGTCTGCCGTCGTTCGTTTGGTGGGCGTTGGGTCGGCGCTTATTTCCCACGAACCTGGCAGAGTCGGCTGCCTCAGTCCAGCTCTCGCTCGGGCGGGAGCCTGTGCGTTGCGCTGAGGCTTGTAAACGGAAGCCTGTCCCAGGGGTTCTGTCGCAACGGCCGTGCGTGGGGGTACGAATAAGTCCGGAGATAAATGGGCTAGCAATCTAGTGAGCGCACTCAAGGCAGCAAGCAAGCAGGCTTCTAGCTTTGCGCCGTTACGTATGCGCAAGGCTCTGCTCTGCCGGATGAAGAGCGGATCTTGTTTCAAGAGCGGGACAGAATCGTCAAATCACCCAAGCAGCGCAGTCCAGTTGGGCTAGGTCGCTCAGCTTTTCGCCCGTTGAATCATGGCCGTCGTCAGCGCCAATGCCCGCCCACAATCAGTCCCACACACTGTCTTTTGGCACTGTTACCCGCCTGCCTCGTTAGGCCTGAATATTGGCGGCCACAGCCACAGTGCAGGGGGCTTAATTCCGTTTCTTCGGCACTCCAGTCGGCACCAGCCAACCCCGGTATTACTGAGCAGTTCTTGCGGGCACATCACGGCATCGTGGGGATTGCACAAGCAGATCAGATTCGTATCTCTTTAAGCTTGGGCTATCGGGTTCAAGCGCGTGGGTATTCTACGGCTCTCCCTTCAAGTCTCCTTGTTCAGCTCCTGAGCCTTGGCCCGCCTCTCCTCCTTGGTGCCCTCCTCGGGAGCGTCGAAGGTCTTGGGCTGCACCGGGCCGGGGTGGGCGGTGTGAGGCTGGAACGCCGACTTGACTTTGTCGGCCAAGGACGAGGAGTCCTTGTTGTTGCTCTATGTGCGATAACATGGCGGTTGTCAGTATCAAAGCGTCGCATTGGCATGCAATGGAAGGCAAGGTGGGGGAGGATTTATTGGACTTGCCTTGTCCGCGTCGTGCACGGGCAGGATCTTGGCCTCTTGCTTGCTGGGATCCATGGCGTCTTGTCAGGGTGGCAGGAGTCGAAGATGAGGTTGTATTGAGATGTGGTTTCTGCAGGTTGATGGCGTGATGGTGGCAGTGGGCAGTGTGAGTGTGGGTGGAAGAGAAATGATTGTTGACACCAAGCCTTCTGGAGTGGTTTAAATACAGAGGGCCACGCCTTCCTTTACGCCAAAACCTGCTCTTCAAACGGGCAAAATCCATCATGTGTCTCAGTCTCGTCCGCCCCAGGTGCAACTGCTTGCCATTAGCAGCCACAGGAGGCATCCAATCCATCGAGGCAACCAGTGTTGTCACACATTTGATGACGTCGTCCTCTGGCCGAACAGAGCTGGAAGTCGTAAGGACGCCCCTGTTCTTAGTGGCGCCGAGGTGGGCTGAGTGGGGTCGCCTTAGCTGGAGCCCTATCACAGGCTGCAGTTTTGCCTCTTCAGGCTTCGACTGCGTTGTTTCGCCGCCAGCTGTGTCAGATGCGACACGCAGCGACTGACGTACATGCAATTGACGTGCTTATGCCTTTGTATTATGGAGCGCGGGAGGCTTTTGACTTCTGTAGATATTCTCCCGACTGGTAAGGCCGTTGCTGTTGGGCCAGAATCGGGCAGCTGCGGAAGCCTTCTATCAAAGGCTTGGGGCCGAGCGCACGGACCAGATATCGGAGGTACGAGACGGAATGAGGCAGGCTTAGAATCCACGCCAGCGATGCATTACGACCACCACCAAACCAACGCCAAGGACACCAGGGATGCCCATCGATGTGTTTTATTATCTTGCTTTACGCAGAATAATCATCGCCATCTGTTCACTGTCCGCGTAGTCTCGAACGCCGTTGTAGGGCCAAGGTCCCCTCCATGACTTTGGCCCGGCTCCCAAACTGATCGATCGATCATGAGCCGTCGCTGGCCACGAGGCTGACAGACACCCTGACGGCTGTCTCGTTCCCCAATGTCCGCCAAGAGAGCACAGTCGGAGGCCCCACCGGCACAGCAGCCCGTCAAGCTCTCGCTGCCGCTGGGGTACCAGCAGGACCTTTTCACGGAGCTGCGCGCAGAGGATGAGCTCGTCGTCATATCCAAGGGCCTCGGCCTGATGCGCCTGGTCACGAACCTGCTGCACTCATACGATGCTGCCGGGAACAACCTAGTCGTCATCGTCGGGGCCGACGACCGTGAGATCGGCTGGATCGGCGAGGCCCTGGCCGAGCATGCCGCCATCAGCGCGAGCCCCCTGGCCCGCGGCCTCACAGTGGTCAACACCGACTTCACAAACGTCGGCCAGCGCGAGCGCATATACGCACAGGGGGGCATCTTCAGCGTCACGTCACGCATCCTCATCGTCGACCTGCTCACCGGCCTGCTCGACCCCGTGTCTATAACAGGCCTCGTCCTGCTGCACGCCGACCGCGCCGTCGCCACCTCGCTCGAGGCCTTCATCCTGCGCATCTACCGCCAGAAGAACAAGGTCGGCTTCCTCAAGGCCCTTTCGGACAACCCAGAGCCCTTCACCTACGGCTTCTCGCCCCTGACTGCCATGATGCGTAACATGTTCCTGCGCAAGGCCTCCCTCTGGCCGCGCTTCCACATGTCGGTTGCCCAATCGCTCGAGGGCAAGAAGACGGCCGAGGTCATCGAGCTCGAGGTGCCCATGACGGACTCCATGTCCCAAATTCAGGCTGCCATCATGGAGTGCGTCGAGGTCAGCATCCACGAGCTGAAAAAGGGCAACTCGGGCCTGCTCGACATGGAGGACTGGACCCTCGACAGCGCCCTCACTAAGAATTTCGACGCTGTGGTCCGCCGCCAGCTCGAGCCTAGCTGGCACCGCCTCAGCTGGAAGACGAAGCAGATCGTCGGCGACCTGACCGTCCTTCGGGGCCTGCTCCACTCCATCGTGTCGCTCGACGCCGTGTCCTTCCTGCAGCAGCTCGACACCATCCTTGCCGCCCACAAGCCCCCTCCCGGGTCCACCCGCCAGACCCAGCCGCCCTGGCTGTTCCTCGACGCCGCCCAGACCATCTTCGACCTGGGCAAGAAACGAGTCTACGCCGCTGCTGGCACGGCGGCGGCGAGGGCCGCAGCGGCACTGGGGGATGCCGAAAACCAGCCATCCGGTCCGGCGCCCTCTCTGGATACGCTGCAGCCCGTGCTGGAGGAGCAGCCCAAGTGGGCGGTGCTTGCTGACGTGCTGGTCGAGATCGACCGCGACCTGCACTTCGACCCGTCCTTCGCCTCGGGTGCTGGCGGCGGCGGCGGCGACTCCAACGGCACCATCCTCATCATGTGCTCCGACACCAACACGTGCCGGCAGCTGCGCGACTTCCTCCAGACGATGCACGTGCGGCCGCGTAGCGAGCGCCGCATCGATCGCACCGCCGTCATCGAGGGCGACGAGGACGAGGAGCCGTCGGCCGGCTTCATGATGCGCCGCAAGCTGCGCAACTATCTCAAGTGGAAACGCGAGTTCGCGCAAGTCAACGCCACGCTCTTTGCCGAAAATCAAAGGGCGCTGGCCAACGCAACCGACGCGACGAAGAGGGCCGGCGCCGGACCGGGCGGCATGGGAGGCATAGGGGGCGGGCATGGAAGGGCGCCACCGAACAAGCGCCGGCGGGTGCGCGGCGGCGGCGCCGCAGGGAGCTCGGCCGGCAGGGCCGAGAACGGGAGCATCAACCAGTACTTTGAGAAGCCGGGCGAGGTTGCCGGGCTCATGGCGGAGACGGAGGCCAAGGGCGAAGAGGAGGAGCAGGCGCAGCAGAAGGCTGACGTGACGGCCATCGCGGACCCGCTCGAGGACATGGACGACTACTACGAGCTCTTCGACATGCGCGACCTGGTCGCCGTGCACGCCTACGACGGCGACCAGGACGAGCGCGTGCTCGAGGAGGTGCGGCCGCGCTGGGTCATCATGTACGAGCCCGACGCCGCCTTCATCCGGCGCGTCGAGGTGTACCGGTCCTCGCACAACGACCGCGGTGTGCGCGTCTATTTCCTGTACTACGGCGGCTCCGTCGAGGAGCAGCACTACCTGGCCTCGATCCGACGGGAAAAAGACGCCTTCACACGCCTCATCAAGGAGCGCGCAAGCATGAGCGTCGTCGTCGGCGGCGTCGCCGATCCGCACGCGGCGGCCGCCGACGACCCGCAGGAGGCCTTCCTGCGCACCGTCAACACGCGCATCGCCGGCGGCGGCCGCCTCGGCGTCTCGGCGACGGCGGAGCCACCGCGCGTGGTCGTCGACGTGCGCGAGTTCCGCTCCTCGCTCCCCTCGCTCATCCACGGGCGGTCCATGATCATCGTGCCGTGCATGCTGACGGTGGGCGACTACATCCTGTCGCCCAACGTCTGCGTCGAGCGCAAGTCGGTCTCGGACCTCATCTCGTCGCTCAAGGACGGCCGGCTCTACACGCAGTGCGAGGCCATGTTCCAGCACTACAAGAGCCCGATGCTGCTCATCGAGTTCGACCACGGCAAGTCCTTCACGCTCGAGCCCTTTGCCGACCTGTCGGGGAGCCTCACCAGCGTCCGCGCCGCGTCGGCCTCGCACCAGCCGCCCGACCTGCAGGCCAAGCTGGTGCTCCTGACGCTCGCGTTCCCGAAGCTGCGCATCATCTGGTCGTCGTCCCCCTACGAGACGGCCGAGATCTTTGAGCGCCTCAAGGCGCAGGAGGCCGAGCCCGACCCCGTCGCCGCCGTCCGGGCCGGGCTCGACGGCGGCCAGGCGGCCGACGACCAGCCGTTCAACACGGAGCCGCACGACATGCTGTCCGTGGTCCCGGGCGTCACGCCCAAGAACATCAGGGCCGTCACGGCGCACGTCGAGAACCTGCGGGAGCTGGCCAACATGGCGGCCGAGGAGCTGGCGCCCGTCGTGGGCAAGGAGGCGGCTCGGCAGATGCATGGGTTTTTTGTAAAGGACGTCATTGAAGATGCGTAGCATGTCGGGAAGGGATGACGTTTAAATAGAGTTCCTAGATTTAAGAAAAGCCGAGCAATGGATAGGTAATCCGATCCGCAACATGGAACAGACGCATACGACCATACCCACTGGAACATACGGGATCCCGTCCGCCGTCCGCTCTCCCCTAGTCGGACCAGTGAGGAGGGCCGGATTGGTACTGGGAGCAAATGGGATCCCAGCCGGCCCGCCACAAACGGGAAGCGAAATGGTGCCTCCCGGACAGATTACAATTTATGAAGCCGGCTTATAACTCGCCTTCGGAGGAGTTGGGGACGGCAGCGATCAGTCTAATCCACCATTGCGTCATACCGATGACACTACAGGCGACTGTGTCTTGCTGCACACCCCGTCCCTGACGCCCGCCTCTGCCGTGGTCAGCTAACCCCGTTGCTCTAAGTACACATTGCGCCTGGCAGACATTTTCCCGAAGCATCCCTACCCGACCCTCCCAGACCCCCGCGACCATCGGGATGGCACTCCCTACTATATGTCGGATTGTTGACCCTCACCGCCGTCGTATGCCGCAGTCGTCGTGTAGCACAGCGGCCTCTTCCGCCATTTCCTGCTCGCGCAATAATTCCTTTAACGCGATGGAGGCTGAGCAGGCGCAAGCCACCCAAGGACGCTCCCGACTTGCGAGATGAGTATGGTTGGATAGGCGCTCATCTGGCTATTTCGCGGGTCGATAAGACCGGCGAGCGGACTGTGGTACGCCGCCATTGCATTCCTCTCTGTTTTCCCTGCATTACCAAAGCGAAATGAAATTCGTTGATTAGAATACGGCCCAATCGTGGGCGGGCCTCTGGGTCGTTGGTTCCGTTATGGGAGCCCTCTCATCTTCGCCATCCTCGACCAACCTCCTGGACTCCAACCGCAGCATCCCGCCCCAAGAGGTCTACGGTCGCCTGGTCCCGCGTCGGGTAGCTACCACGACGCCTAGCCTTCCTCCACTACCTGGTGGTAAACCCGGACGGCTGGCACGGACTGGGCTGGGATGCGATACCCGCTGATCCGCACCACGCCCAGAGTCCCACTTTGTCTTAAAATCGAGCTCGTAGGAGATATCGGAAAAGGGGGAACCCGGCTGGGTTGGAAATGGCCCCATCATTTAGTGCTCAATTATAATCCGTCCGTTGTCAGCGGAGGTCTTCGCGGTAATCTGCGGCAGCTCCAACATAACCACGAATCTACATATGCCTGTCGATACGAGGTACCTAACCGCCACCCACACTGCATCCGTCACGGACACAAATAACACCGAAGATAAAATGCCGACTCCTATCAGCACCTGGATAGCTGCGAGGCAGAATCCCACGTTGAGGAGGGTGGCCGCCCACATTTCCAGGCCGGGAAGCTCGCCGCGCTGCAGTGTCGAATACCTAATCGCTGGTGTGACCTCCCTTGAAATGAACCCGCCTTTGCCATTTTGCGGCGCATCGGAATCGGAACCGAACTCGGGGGTGTACGCGCGGAGGTATCCCGCGATGGCAGCGAACTGCAGAGGGATGGCGACGACGAGAAAGATAAAAGGACAGGCGAGCACCCATATCAGCGGCATGAAGTTGAGTTCACACTTCCATACGATAATCGCCGAGGTGCCGAGCTGCCACGAGTTGTGAAGAACGTTGATCGCAGCGCCGAGGACGAGCAGGTATTCGGCCGCGCTGATGATGAGAACAGTCCACGGCCGCTTCGGCCGCGGGATGAGGCGTACGGTTCCGGCGCGGGTGAGGATCTCCCTGGGTGTTTCGACGCGGAACAGTCGATCGAGGAGGAGGGTTGCGGAGCCGGAGGAGAGGAGCAGCGCCAGCAGCGGGCGACGCGCCGAGAGCAGCACGAGCTGGGTAACGCTCGGCCCGATCAGGGAGAGGAATGTAGGGACCATGCCGAGGAATATCGCGGCCGAGGCGATGTGCGCCTTTGTGACCTCCTGGGCGGCGCCGAGGATGCAGTTGACGTGGGCGTTGCAAATCAGCGTATCGGACGGGTTGGCGACATACGAGGCGAGCGTCTGGTTGCAGGCGTCCCGAGAGAGCTCTGTAAAAAGCGCACCGTAGGTGCCATACCAATCCTGAAAACTCAGCGTCCTGGCGAGCACCATAGTAGGCGGTTGGGAAGGCTGGAGCGTTGGATATGGGAGAGTTTTCGGTCGGGGAGAGGGGTGTTTTGTTGGCCGAGGGGAGAGACGCAAAATTGCGAAGAATAAATTAACGTAAACGGCATGAGGGGGACGCGCTCTGTTGTATGGCCGATGGAGCGCGTCCGAAGGATTGCGGCTGGGTTCCAGGACTCCGCGCTGGCGGATCGATTTGGTGGGCGTCAAGGGTATGGATGACCAACCTGTCCCTATTCTATTCCAGCCGGGCAAAAAGAGGCAGTATCCGTAGATGAACAAAGGCAACGATAATAAGCGGCCCAAACAAACTGCTCCTCCCGCGGCGAGTTGTCTCGAATTTTGATAGGGCCAGCTGTTATAGCACTCGAGGAGGGCCCCTCCCGATAATGCGTGGATCAAAGGATGCACCCCTGCATTCCGGGGCTCGGTGCACGGTGTTGCACACGGCCAACGCCGGGCCTGCCGCGGCGACCAAGCTAGAGACGCTCTTCCAGGCCGAGCCTGTTACAAATTCCTCTTCGAAATTGGGTGGTCCCCAGAAGGCTCTGCGCACACATTTTTTTTCTATGCTACGGCCAGGCGTTAGCTCGTGCATTTTTTTTTTTTTTTTTTAAAAAAAATTCTTTGGATGGAGAGAAGGTCCCTTGCATGCTGGGTAGGACGGCAAAGCACACTGGCAACAACGCGTCGTCTTCCTTCACCTCTTTATACCGCGTATCGGGGCAGGCGTATAAGTCGTCTTGGTATCTTTACCTCACCCCCTTCGGTCGTACGTCTGCCAAATCACCACCAGCGGGCTCAACCTAGTTATTAATAGCTTACGATGTATGCCACGCTTTTCGTTGAAAATGGCTGCGTCTGTTTCTTCCTTTTTCTTTATCCCCTGTTTGGGGCCCCCTCCCTTTGAACAACATCACCAGCAAGTACCAGTCCGTAGTGAGACGGCCCTAGACATCAGGGCAGCTGCGCTTCCGCCTCTTTCCGGCCCCGTCGGCGCAGATCCTGCTGCGGCTGCTGCTCCTGCACCCCGGACGGAGGTCAGTGCCCCGATCAGGTGCACGTGTGGCATCGTCAACCTCAACGTCAAGAGCATCGAGTACGAAATCGTGTCACGTACGGGCGAACCTGCAAGCCCCGGTCAGTAGTTTCGTCTGGGCAGCCCCGTCCAGCCGGGCCAGGGCGCCGTCTGGATCGACGCACTCCGCATTAGCAAGTCCGGCAGCCCTGGTCTTGCTCAGTCTGAATGATGAAGGCGAGGCTGAGATACTGGCTGTGGTTTTCGTAGAACGGTCTCAGGGACGACATTCACGGCTCCGACCCCGCCGCTCCTGGAGCGGCAGGAGGAGGCCCCAGGCCGGAGTGGAATCTGCAGAAAGAGTGACATGTTTTGTATACGGCACCATAAGAGGCGATGCCCTGGACGCGGTCGGGGAGCTCATTCCGCTACGCCACCGGACCGAGCTTGCGAGGGTAAGCGGAGTAGCCGCGTAGCTGTTTTTACCTAGAAAATCTAACTAAATGCTAACAAATATTTTTCCTATTTGGGACATATTTGCACCCAAAAACGCTGTCGACCAGTCCCCGCGCCGGAATCTGACCGTCTCGCCTTGAAGAGTGTATCGCTTAAAGGCCTGGGTTTGTCAGCAGGCCCTCCGGGCCCCGGCCCCGCTGCCGACGCCTTGGGAATCCCGGGTCGAGGATCTAATGGGACACATAACCGCGCCTTCCTCCATCAAGTCCCAGACTCCGCCGTAGACACCATCAGAGCGGAAGAGTGACAGAAAAGAAAGGAATATCGGCACGCGGGCGGGAAATGCATCTAGAGGGCTGGGGGACCTAGCAGGCAATAAGTCAAACAACAGCTACGCGGCCTTCCCGACGGTCTCGGCCGTTATGGGCGCGTTCGCTAGCGCCTTCACTAGTCTTTTTTCTTCTCTTTTTCCCCCTCTTTTGTGAGGGACGAGGAAACGCTCAACCAAGCAGTGCAACTATTTTATTCTCCTCACTACCTACTTTAACAAATTCAAATCCGTCTTCCACCAGCGCCTCCGCTATCTTCAACCCGAAAAGCCCAGTTGCTGCCAAGCCGGAATGCTATCGGAGTTGGTCTGCCTCCAGGCTGCGAAAAAGCGCTCATCGGCGTTAGGAACCGATCCGGGAGCACGCACCCACCCCTCGTTCGTCAAATACTTGAGCAGGAACATGATGTCTCGAGCGTCGAGCTGCTTTTTCTGGACCTTGCTAGAGTCTCGCTTCATCCACGAGAAGCACTTGAGGTTAAGGAGCAGGTGGGGGCGCAGGACGTGCGCGCCATTGACCAGCATAGTATCGGTCCCAGCCGGGTCCAGGTCGGAGCCGCCGATCTGCCCCGGCTCCATGACGTCGATATTGCGCGACTTGCCGCCGTCCGTGAACCAGACCTGGTCCGTCCCGGATTGCGGGAGAACCCCGATTCCGTTGCCGGCCGCCAAGGCTTGCGCAGCCCTCTTGGCTTCGCCTTGAGGGACAAGGATGTCGAAATCGGCCGTCGTTCGCCCTGTGTCGCCGAGTTTGTTCATAGCGATGCCGCCGATGACGGCGTAGCGAATCCCTGCGCTCGTTAGCGCATAGTCTATTTGCCGCAATCCGTTGCCCATAAAGGCTTCATCCATCGGCTCATGAGAGATGACCGGAGGCCCTTTGTTAGAATCCTTGCTGGACTCCCCCTTCTTTTTATCCTTGCCGTCCTTTTTCTTGTCATCTTTCTTGTCATCCTTCTTTTTGCCGTCTTTTTTCCCACCCCCAAACAGGTTCTTGAACTTGCTCGTCTTTGACGACTCCCCTGCCCTCTTTTCACGGAGGCGCTGGCCCTCCGAGATCTGACGAGGCAGGTAGTGACGCGTGAGGCCTGCGCCGTTGTCCCCTCGAGTGGTGAGATTAAGAGCTCTCACGGCCACGGGGCTAGGGGCCACAAGTGCGGGAAGAAGCAGGAGAATGGCTGCCTGGAAACGCATCCTGACGACTTGAAGAGCTGATATATGTTCTTTGGATCGATAGTGTAGCGCAATGTAATGGCGGGAGTTTGGGCTGAGTGGGCTCTGACCACGAATTGCGGGTAGTATCTGTGGGCTGAAGTAGGAGATGAAATAGGGGTGAAACAAGAAAGGGGAGGGAAAAGACGATAGCCAGGGTTTGAGAGGTGCTTCTGCTTTCTAAAATATGGCAAGATGCAATGTTGATGATGTAGTAGTCTGGGGAGATGGAATGAGATTGGTATTGCTGTTTGGATGCTGAAAATTGCTGATAGCCATGGCTGCTTCCAGCTCGTTTATATCTTGTATGGCCTATGGCCATGCTATTTTTATCCAGGCGTCGTCTGGTAATCCTCTCCCAAGGGCTCTAAGCAGCTGAGCTTTCACTAACATACAAGCGGGGGTTTTCGAATGGGCCCAACAGCAGAGAGGTGGCAGATTCCAACCCACGCAGTAAGATGATCTCGCGCTGAGGCCAGGAACAACAGTAAGAAAACGACATAAAACATGACTGGCAACGGGATGGAAGACAGGCCTATGGAGTCGGCCCATGCGCTAGAGCAAAGGTTGTATCAATCCTTCTAAAAGTGGTATGCCTTACTGTCGGCTGGTGATTTGATATACATGTTGGTTCGCAGGCGCTTCTAAAAAAAAAAAAAAAAAANAAAAAAAAAAAAAAAAAAAAAAAAAAAAAAAAAAAGCCACAGCACTGCCCCCACTCGGCAACAGGGTTCGTTACTGAGCCGCAAGATTGCGATTGTTGGTTTGTTGGTTTGTTGTCACGTCGAGGCCCGCCCCTGGCTCCGCCGTTTAGCATCTTGATTACTGGCCAATGTAAGAGACGGTGAGGGTGTCTTGAGGTAGTAGGTAAAAGTCTCGATACAGGCGCCTGTGGGCGGAGGGCCCTGCCTGCACAAAGGTACCTATCTAAGCAGGGCCCCACTCCCCATGGGCCCCGTCCCCCAATAGTGCATGCGTGCAAACAGTGGGTCTACCCCGCAACCGTTGGATGCGGCCGCTAGCCCCTGATTGGACAGGACCCCGGGGCGAGCTTCTGGCAAAATGGAATGTGCTTCACTTCCTTTCCCCCAGGCCGATTTAAAAAGAAAGGTTGACCCAACAAACCACACCTAAATGTGTTCTTCTCCTTCCAGTATTTATTATTATTATTTTTTATCTCCAAACCCAGACATATCACGCTCCCTTCACCGGCAGCCATGGCCACTAAATGGCAACTTTCAATCCACGATATTTACGTCAAAACATGCGGATTGTTGAGCGAGAAAAAGAACCGCCTATTGGGCTTTGGACGTGGCTCTGCTCCCATGTCAGTTTTATTAAAGATCCGAGCTCATTTACCTGGTTCGTTGCAAGTGTGATACTGACGATTTTTTTGCAGTTCGGATAGAATTTTGGAGAACGCGCCCCAGCCGGCCTGCGCCATCCTCCACGGCCAAGGCATCCCGACCCGCGTCTGGGGCGGTGACGCCCACCGGCACCTCGGCGCCCCGTTCTTCCCGCCGGAGCCGGGCGATGTTTTATATCTCTCAGTGCCGGCCCCAGAGCCGGCAGGGCAGGTCTTGCTCAGCGCGGGCTACACAAAGGCAGAGTTAACTTGGGCCTTCATAGGGCTCCCAGACTTCCACAACGTGTTCGACCCGCCGCCGGATGGCCGACGTGGCCGTCGCCAGATCATCCTTTTGGACGCAGACCGATTTTATCAGCGGCTGCCGCAGCATCCCCCGTTCAATGAGCAGGACGTCATGTACCCCACATGCGCCCAGCTCCTCATCAGCCTGCTTGAAACGTATCTCGACCCGCGGAGCGAAAAGGAGATTCACCTGCGGATGACACTCGCCGTCGAAATCGGCTCCATTTACGAATACCAAGCCGAGGTCAAGACGCCCGAGTTCGAGGCGCAGCTGCCGCAGAGGCTCCGCCGGCTGCACCACGACCTGGTCACCAGTAAAAACCACGGGAACTTCGACATGGGTGATCTGGGCTCTTTGATTTGCTATAGGCATTATACGCAAGAATACGAGGGCGCAAACGCAACCGAGTCAGTTGTAGAAGCAGGTCCGTCTGGGGGGTTGTGACGTTCAGCCCTTGGATACTCGTCGGCCTGGGATTGCGCTTTCAATTGACCTGCTGTTGTGCAGAGGATTTGAGATCGGGGCAGAGCCGGCAGAGATTCGTCTATTCCGAGGTAGCATTGCTCTATTGAAGTTTGGCATTTCTTTTTCCATGGTATGCATCCAACAGGAGGCTTATGAACCCGAATAGTATGTGTGTGTGGGAGTTTCTTTTTGGGCTAGAAGAAAGCAGCTGTGGCACTCAAAAACGCTTTCCCTCGTTTGCTCGACGCCACTCACGACCCCTCCAGGGCCATCTCTCGCTTCAATCTCTCCAGCAATTCTCCCCTGAATATGTCGTAATATGGGAGCTCCTCGAATACGCAACGGAGGTGGTTTATGCGCGGGATCGCGGCATGCCCCTTGGCCTCCTCTTCCGTCTCGGGGATGCAGACCTCCTTTTCCCTGCCGCCATCAACCGCTTCCACCATGCCGCAGGCCTTAGTAAGTTGAGCCGTTGGTCTGCCGTTAGTCCGGCGCGTTCGTCTGCTCCTAGAGTGTAAAAATAAACACTCCTTTTTGACCGGCGGCAAAGCGTGGATGTCAGGCTGCCGGCTTAGCAGCGGAATGGCACACTGCCGAATCCAGCTTACTCCAATGTCCTGACTGTAGAGCTTTCGATACGACGTATCGACCGCCTAGGGCAGGAAACTTTACTTGATCGACGGGTAGCCGCGGGGGCTAGCATGGCACAGGGGCGCGGATGGTGCATGCGACCGAGCCCGGCGTCGATCGGGGCACGGCATGATGGCCAGCTTCGGGTAGCGGCATTGTAAGGATGGAAGGATCCAGTACCACGCTACGTCGCCTGACACCACAGCAGGAGCCAAGAGCCCGAGTCGTGAACCAACTTAGGTGCTCCTGGCAGTTGCTGTTTTGGGAAGTCGATGCTGGCAGCGTCAGACCAACAGACACACACCTCGCCAAGCGGTGCGGGGCGAACCCACACACACCATGCAACCTGTAGCATGGATCCTAGTGATTGATGGAAAATGGCTGAGCGTACTGCGGGGTTGGTCAAGCTGTGCCGCTTGCTAACCACTGCGGGTAGCGTGCCAGCGTGCGCAGCCAGGTTCCACCAACATGCAGATTGTACGCGCCCGGATTGCGGCCTTCCTGGTGCCTAGGTGGATAAGCGACTCCGCCACTCCGGCACTTTGCTCGTTGGCAGATGGCGGCAGATGCTTGCCCAGCGTCTGGCATGCCCTGGTGACCGCCGGCGAACCGCTCAACGCCGACAGGGCCGCGCGCTGCTGCTAATGGGTAGAGGCAGGGGAAAAAAAATGACGCCCTAGACGGTCTTTCAACACGCCACCCTTCTCACGTCGCCCGTCAGGGAGCATAGGATAGGTAGGTACCTACCTACCTACCTAGATATCCGGCGCATGGCCAGGCAGTTCGATGTGTGCCCGGGAAGGCTGCGACCAGACTGCATGCATACGCTCGGGACGCGGCCGCCGCGTCCAAGCTTTTCTCACTTTGCCCACCATGTCTCGCTTTTTTTTTTTTTATCACAGCCGGTAGGACGGCCGCAAAAGGACACCTGGAGAGATATGGCCAGGAAGAATTTACGAATTAGAGATCGGTGAGCGCGGTGCACCCCATCTACTACAGCCTGGAGGCTACGCAGTCGATCTGCAAGACCAGCCATGCTGGTAAGTAGCCCCAGACTCTCTGCTATACGTGATAGCAATGCATGACACAGTGAGCCGAAATATGGTTGTGTTGTTGCGTGCTGAGTTTGTGTTTGCTATGTAATACGAGGGTATCTCCGCAAATCTCACCGTCCTGCATCCCGCTACCTCCAACGAGAAAAATGTTCGCGTAATGTACAAACACCAAAACCATCGTCATAGTCGTCGTACAGTCAGTCCTTTCCTCCTTATCCTCCCTGCTTGCGTCCACATTCTCTCCGACGTGGTAGTATGATCACCCATCTGCCAAAACTGCGTCCCCAGCATGTTGTCGACAAGGCCATGACGCGGTGCCGACGCACCGGTCAGTCCAAGTCGACAACATGGTTCTTTTTGCGGCAGATGGGTCGGTTTATACACGTGTCGTTCTATGTGTCGTGTGGCGCCGGGTGCCTCCGCGTCGAGCGTAGCCTGTTATTGGTCTCCTTGTCAGTATTCTTTTCTTTTCCCGGCGCAAGAAAACCAGCTTCGAAGGGAAGTTGAGCTAAAAACTTACCACAAGTGATGCAGCTGATCAGCACGTCAAAGATGCGCACGATGCCGGCGACGATGGCGTGGATGACGGAGCCGATGGCGTTAACGATGCCCGTCAGGCACGCGCCGATGCTGGAGAGGACGGCGCCCATTGTTGCGGCGGCAGTATGGCGGCGGTGATGTCTGATAGGTTCTTGTAGGTGGTTTGTCAAGTGGGTGTTGTGTTGCGGTTTGGTCGGAAGGTGGCTGGTGTCGTTGTCTGGAGAATCAAGCAAACCAGTCGGGACAAAAGAAGGTCGGGGACTCTTTACTCTTAAATACTGGAGGGCGTATGTCGCCGGCCGCCCCTTCCACGGCGCACTGTTTCCTTCAGGTCGCTTCTACGGAATTCCTACTGGCCGATGCGGTCATACCCCGATAGATGGACTTGGGGCCGGCCGCCCTCCCCGTCCATGTCGGGTTTCGGGGCGCAGCACGTTTGTGCAACCAGATGACATGATCGACGAATGAGCTCATTCACGGACAGCCATCCATTCTTCTCCCACTCCCATCAGGGCGCCACACCCGGCATCGGACAGTGAGGTCATAGCTGCCCAGATTCGGCATACCGCAGCGGTTTGGGCGGGAAAAAAAGCACAGGGATGGCCAGATCGTGTATTTCTCATCGCATAAAAAAGCAGTAGGGTCACATTGCACGGCAGAGGCTGACCGTGGCTTGCTGGCCGTGTGGGAAGGATGTGGTGTTCCGCTAGATCACATTGACGTCATAGACACCGTCGAAATCTCGATGAGCCCCCAACGACGTCAAAGCGGCCCCTGGTGATTTTGCTCCGAGCTCCACCCCCATATCTTGGTCTCGTCCAATCAGTCTCACATTTGTGCAGCGAAAAAAGGGTTCCCGGCGGATTGGGGTGGTTTCTCATTTGCGCCTTGACATATTCGTTATCAAATACTCATGCTTTCTCGGGATCGTCAGAAAAGCCTTGATTCCCGTGATGAGAAGCTGTTAGAAAAGATCTCCGCGCTGCAAAGAGTGGAGGGATAGATGGCGTGATATCCCTGGGCCTTCGACCCATCTGTCCGGGAGGAGAAGCCGCGATCGTAAAAAATGTGAAAGAAATACAATAAAATAAAATAAAAAGCCCGACCATCAGTGACATCATACGGCTTCCGTTGGTCGCGTGGCCCATAACGGACGTCACAGCAAACGGCAGCCTGCCGCCAAACGCCCACGCAAACGCCCGTCCGGGGGATACATACCCCTGGGCCGAGCTGAGCTGACACGACGCTAGGCCTAGGTGGTGGCGGTCTAGACCGCTGTCCCTTATCCTCCGGTCACCATCAATTGGGAGGCATTTTCGCATGCTGTGCTACAAAAAGACGCCGACTGGCTGCCCAACGTGAGATCCGGGAAAGCGCATGCGGACGGGCATCTACACCACATACATGGCTTGCGCGGCAGCGCCGAGGCAGCCAACGAGGCGCCAGCAGGGCAGGCTACCCACAGTCAACTCCTGTAGCGCGATGCGAGAATCATCGCCTGGCTGCATTCGTCGGCCCGCGAAAGAGACAACGTGCATGCCGAGCTGAATCCACGTCGAGACCTGGCTGGAACAGGCGGTGAGAGAAGGACTGGCCACCGCATCAAGAACCAGACGTGAAAAGGAACGTAAATCGGAATAGAATCATGATGCACGATCAGGTGGATAATGGCCTGGGTGATCTCTGTATTTGTGCAAGACAAGACGCTATCTGGGGGCTCCGGCCCGTAACGTGCGTACCAACCGGAAGGAATCCTGGTCACGTAACGGGATACGGCTGATGCCACCTTCCACCCGTCATGTTGAGACAATCGACAGGTAAACGGATCGCGTTTCTCTTCCAATCTCTTCCTTGTCTTCCATATTGCCAAGCTAGGTCCGTCCAGGTACCGGGATGCGGGAACACAGGTAGGTACCAAATAAGCTTAGATAACGAGATGACCAGACCGAGAATCACCAGAGAGGAAAAAAGAAAAGATAAAAACAGTGAAAGCATATCTTGCTCGAGCCACCGCCCCACAAGCAGCCACAATGCCCAACAGAAGTCTCCATCCGTCACACATTTACGAGGCCATGTAAGTGCTGGCGTCAATGCCCTCCTTGGGGAACTCACTGCGATTTCATGTTAGTATGCTGATTTTGTGCCATATTTGGGGTTATTAGAATCAGATCACAGGCTACTTACGGAACAGGGACCTCGAAGCGCTTCTCGATCGATTTGAGGACGTCTTTGTCTTGGTCGTTGGTCACAAACGAGATGGCAAGACCCTTGGTACCGAAACGACCCGCACGGCCGACGCGGTGGAGGTACGAGTCGGCATCCGCCGGCATGTCGTAGTTGATGGCCAGGTTGATGCGCTCGATATCGATACCACGGCCGAAGACGTCGGTGGCGACGCAGATGCGCTTGTTGAATTCCTTGAACTCCTTGTACCGGCGGATACTGCACATCTCGACTGTCAGTGCCGAGCCGACGTGGATCAAGACGCTTCGGGAACAACTTACCGCTCCTCCTGACTGACGCCCGAGTGGACTGCGATCGAGGGGAAATTGCACTCGCGCAGGAGCTTGTCCAGCTCTGTGGCACGGAGGGTGCTCTTGACGAAGATGATGACCTGGTTGAACTGGAGATCGTCAAGAAGCTCGTTGAGCTTGCGGTTCTTCTCCCTCTCCTCGAGACCGATGAAGTATTGCTGCAAGCCGTGCAGCGTCAATTTGGTGTCCTCGTCGACGTAGTGCTCGGTGGGGTTCTGCATGAACTTCTTGCAGATCGGCTTGATCTCGTCCGACAGCGTAGCCGAGAACATCATGACCTGCTTCTGCTGAGGTGTGGCCCGGAAGATCTCTTGCACGTCCCTACGCATGTCTGTTGTTTTGCCGGGGAAAAAAAATCAGTATATTCATTGCCACCCCGGATAGCTCGGCATGGAGAGAGACTTACCAATTTGATCAAGCATCTTGTCACACTCGTCGAGCACGAAGATGCGGACGCTGCCAAGCCGAAGGTACTTGTCGCGCACGAGCGCGTTCAGACGACCGGGGGTGCCGACAATGATGTGCGGGTGCGTGTCCTTGTTCTTCAGGAGCTCGGCGTCCTTCTGGATGGGCGTACCACCAAAGAAGACGCCCGTCTTGATGTCGGGCATGTACTTGGAGAAGCGGGTGTACTCGTTGCGGATCTGGAAGGCCAGCTCACGAGTGTGGCACATGACGAGAACCGAACACTCGCCAGCAACCGGCTCGACTTGCTGAAGAGTCGTCAGGACGAACACGGCCGTCTTTCCCAGACCCGACTTGGCCTGGCAGATGATGTCGCCTCCGAGCATGGCCTGGGGGATACATGTCTGCTGAACTGTGTGGTGGACCGGTGTTAGATATCGCGTCTAATAAGGTAGGTGTGGGCTGAGCGTCGAAGTGTCGTCAAGGTCCGTCCATCGTCGCAGCAGAGGCACAAACAAACTTATAAGCTTGCCTCCCGAGCGGCCCAGAGCAAGGAGAAAAAAAAAAGAGACGTCCCCGCCGATGGCGCCATCTGTCCTGCTGAACGGGGCTCCAAACCCGCGGGTGTATCGCAGCCCGAGAGCCGGAAGCCGATCGTCGCGCCCGCGATCCGGGACATGGGTCCCGTCCGCGACACGCTCCCGGTTCCCGACCCACGAAGTGTGAATCGAGTCCGAGTTGCCTCAGAGGAGCTGTCTCAATCCGTGTCGAAATCTGACCTCGAAGGGGATGCAGTGCACCGATGCGCGAAGCCGTCCATGACTGCACTTCGACATTCGCAGAGCTCGAGCCCTGACAAACCGCAGAAGTCCAAATTCCTGCCACTAGAGATGGTGGAAAGGGAGCCTCAACCGGTGGTCGCGCGAGGATGCTGGTTGGGTCCGAGTTCCCATGACTGGCCGGCCACAGCCATACGGTTGGGCCTTCATGCCCCTTCTCGCCCCCGACAGTGTTCATGATTGTCCTTGGAATTTTCTAATTTTTTTTTTGGCCTTTGACTCCCGGAGATGGGTTCCTTTGCTTGCGCGAGATGGACGGACGCTTGGAGGGTCTGAGGGATAACGACTGGAGCTGGGAAGATTAAGAGTGTTTTAAGGAACTAACCCTCCGAAGGGTGCTCGAAGCCGCAGTCACCGATAGCACGGAGGAGCTCAGGCTTCAGCAGGAAGTCGCGGAAGCCGGTCGAGTGGATTCCGACGTAGCTGCCCTTCTTGTCGACGTTGTTACCGCCGGCAGCGGCCTCGCCCTTCTTTCCGTTGGAGGCCGAAGCGGGCGCCGCGGTCTCGTTGGTGTTGAGCTCCTCATCGGAGTAGTCGATGAGATCTTCCTCGGCGGACATGGTAGCGGTTGGTGTTGGATTAGGACGTTATGGTGTTGCGGTGTTGCGGTAGATGTCGGGACGTCAATCCTTGTCAAGGGATCAACGACGATAAACAGAAGCGTGTCGACGCGGAGTGGAGCCCGGTCAACGGAAACAAGGCGACGCGCAGAGCTGAATCAAAGAAGAAAAAGTGTGTGATCACGCGTTTCGAAACGGAAACGGCGTGGACCAGGGTGCAAAGAGCGTTGGCGCGATAAAGAGAATGCGGACGGTGACGGCCGCGATGGGTGTGGTGTTGGAAGAGAAAAAAGAAAACTCGGCAGAGGCTGGCAAGGACGGATTTTGGAGTTTGCCTTTGCTGCGCGACCCAGGGAGAGATGGAAGGCTGCGCCTGCACGCACCGCCTCAAACTGCAACCTGGCTCAAGCTAGTCCGCTTTGAGCCTGGGCGGATCCGCTGAGTCAAATGCCCCATATACTCTTTGTGGAGACGCCCGGTTTGAGTGAGGCTGGCTCGTGATAGTGAAGGGAAAAAGGCAGGAACGAGTGGCTGCCAAAGTTGAGGCTCGGCGCAATCATTCTCAACAATGGCCAAAGGAGTGAAGCGCAAGGCGGGCGGCGGCGTGCAGAATAGGCCCGCCTACACCCGCATCTCATTCCTGTATCAGGCCGCGACCCTCCTCGCCACGACAAGGCAACAGCGTCAACAGCGGCCTGCTGAAAAGTCCGGCTCACTTGCGGACAAGCTTGAGCTTGAGAAATACGATGGGCAGGCAGTTTTAGCAGACGGAGCCGACTCGGCGGGTGCTTCATTACAAGATAAGAAGGAGCACGCCGGCTATCAGCAGCTCGACGGCATGTCACGCCGTCTCCTCTCCGACCTCCGCTCCGTCAGCCTCAAGAGCCAGATCCGGCTCAGCCCGGACCTGAAGCGCACCATCTGCAAGTTCTGCGACACGCTCCTGGTCGAGGGCAAGTCGTGCACCTCGGTCGTCGAGAACAAGAGCAGAGGCGCCAGGAAGCCCTGGGCGGACGTGCTCGTCATCACGTGCGGCACCTGCGGGCGGGCTAAACGGTTTCCCGTCGCCGCGTCGAGGCAGAAGCGGAAGCCGTTCCGGGACACCGCCGAGAAGAAGCAGAAGGCAGCCGCGGGCACGGCGGGGACTGCGGGCCAAAGCATAGCGCCTGGCTGAACCGAATGAATATCAAACGCATCAGAGGCAGGGAGTTGCTCCGAGGCCTGACGGCCAGGGCTGTCTACCTATCTATGCCGTCTTGACCAAAACGGGATGCTCAACGAGCACCGTGGCAGAAAGTGCCGGCTGTTCTTGCCCAACTAAGTTGCCAGGAACTGCTCAGCACTCATCAGGTCTTACAAGCGCGACGTGGCCTTCCACGCGCCTCTCACAAAATGACGGCGAAATCTTAACTGTCATCTCCATGCTCGCTACTCGAACCTCCTGGCTGCTGTTCCTCTTCATGGGCCCCCTAAACTGGACAGTGGGGCTGGGAGGACGAGCGCAGCTTTTTTTGGCGGTGTAACCGAATGCATCTCGGCTCCTGCCTGTCAGTGTCACTCGCCTCCCTGGCCACCCTGCTGCTGGTCGCGGACCGCCTCCTCGCCCAGCTTGCTAGCAGCCATGAACCTTTTATGAATCAAGTGTCAGCGTCCACACGGAGGAAACATGGAGAAAATGAGCGGCAAAAAGGGGTGTGTCCTCACATCCCGGCATGCCAGCTACCGAGCCCGCGCATAGCTTCTGCTTGCACGCTCGTCATGCGCAGCAGGTTCTCCGTGTCGGCCAGATTGGCTGACAGCTGGGCGAGTTGGGAGTGGAGATGTGACTGGAAAGCTCGGTCAGTCATAGAAGAAATACGAATGATACTCGCTGGGCCATCACCTCCATGGAATCTTTGAGAGCCAATATCCATATGTACAAACTTGCACAGAAGCCGCGTCCGGTCTCTATCCTACGTACCAGCTGCCGTGCCTTGACGGCCGAGCCCGAGGTCGCCATGGAAGGGCGGCCCTGCTGGCTTCCCTGCGAGGCTGTGATGTTCATTGTGTGATTGCTACCGCCAAGGCCATGCGACGCCATCTTTATTTGATGCAGGACGTATAAAAAGCTGCTCAAAAGGGGTCGAATGGATGGTGTCGGAAGGAGAATTGTTTGGTCAGTTAGTTCGCTCCCATGCCATCAATCAGTGCGAGGGGTGACAACACCAAAAACATGAATCAAGGCACGCCAACGCGCTGTCCAATGAAGGACCACGAGGGCTTATGTAATACAGCCACCAACATCCCAAGTTATGGCTCGTCATACAGCCCATCTCCCTGCGGTCCGGCGTCTTTTCAGCCGGGGGGCGACAACGCATGGAACATGCCTGAACGCCTGTCAGGGTCCTCGGGTCTCGGAAACAAGAAAGGGAAGGTGGGCGGGAGGAAAAGGGCGCTCAGAAGTCATGGGTCCCCCTTGCGTGCCGTGACTTCCCGACCTCAAAACGAGAAATTCACCACGGTATTAAAAAAAATTGTGTGGTTGGGCGAGAGAGAAGAAGATCTTCGAGCGAGGGGGTGGGCACTTGACGATACTCAGGGGATGGTACGGTGGGATGGACTTGGCCCACACAATCCAAGTCGCAGTGTGTGACCTGCCTCCGCCGTGCCCCTATCCCGACCGTACATAGTCTATAGAAAGGTTGCCTTGGCGCCTGCACCTTCTCTTTTTCTCTCTCTCCCTTTTTCCATTGACCGAGGCAGCATTCACGCCAGCCTACAAGCCCACATATAAGCTCCAAATCTCGGGAACGACGTTCCTGTTTACACGAAGCGCTACCGTCCAATCTTTCCTCCCGGTCCCTAAACATCCCCGTCCGGTACGTATTTCCCTTCAACAAACCCGTCGGGAAGAAAAAACCGGGCCAGGGATGTGCCATCTTACCTTGCCGGCCTAGTGTATACACGGGACACTAAGCCACGGACGGCACAAAGGAAGACATGGTAACGACTCACGATAGGATGTCGCTGACAGGCCGATGTGTTCCTTTCATTCCCCTGTCTCCTCCCAAGTTTCCCACTCGTCCAGGATGGATGGACGACTCACGGATTTTGTCTTCACCAGACCACCGTCTCGTCTCGGCAGCGCCTCGCTCATAACACGGCCCAGAAACCGGCCACGTATTTCACGGGACTGGACCCAGCGTGGATGTGACCCATGTCGTGAGTCTCAGAGCAGCGTAGTGACACAGAGCACCAACATAGACACTAGCTGCGTGATTTCACATCAACAGATCGACAAACTGCATCAAGAGCCACGGGTAAACAAGAGCACGGCAACACAAGCACGAGCTACAGCCGGCCCCATTCGCAGCCCGAAAAGCGAGATGAAATAATTCTTTTATTTGGCAGCGTGTGCAGCACCCTAAAGCCTCACTCTCCCCTTCCCACCCCCTGCTTCCAGTTCAGTCTAATCTGGTCCGGATCCCCTGAATAGTTTGCAGAAAACAATGGACGAAGTACATATCCTCCAGTCCACTTTGCCGCCCACAAACCACAAGGGGGAAAACGGGAATGTTTTTGCTGTAGAATTATGTGTTACAGCATACACACCGCACCCTTACCCCTGCCCATCATTACATCCCTCCCCCCTCCCCTTCTCCCACGTCGACGGTTGCCTGTCCGTACAGGGGGTGCGCAGGGGTACAAGGTCTCGAACCTAAACCTCACCGCCTCGATTAATTCCACCCAAACATTTTTTTTTCCTTCTTCTGTTTGGTACAAACGACCACCCCACCTGTCCGGCCAGTAGAAAGGAAACACATAAAAAGATCGAGAGAGAGAGAGGACGATGAGGTGTACGGTAGGAAACAAAAGGAGAAGAGGGAGAGACAAGGAGATAGACATCCTGCCCTGGTAGGTGCGTAGGAGGGGCGAAAGCAGAGGCTTTCTTTTAGGGCGAATTATAGTTAACTCATCAAAAGTTTTTGGTGGAAAACTGCACAAGAGAGACGGAAAAAAAGACAACAGGACGTCCCAACCCCGGGATCCACCGATGCAGTTATTACCAGAGATAAGCTGTGTAGTTGCTGTTGGTCGTTTCATCAAGAAAAGAAAAGGAGAAACAACAAAAGAGGACACAAAAAAAATGCCTATGTACCGGGCTTCTCTCCCATCCGCAGACCGAGAGCCACTAAAGATTATGTGTGTGCGCCGTAGAATAGAAACAACCCAAAGAGACCATTCTAAAAAAGAAAAAGAAAACAAGTGTCTTGAAAGAGAGGAGCTGCGGCACGAGAGATATTCCCGTCGGTAGTCGTGGTGGTGGACAGGAAATGATCCCAAACAAACCCTCTGGTTTGTAAGGTAACAGATGTTTTGTCCTGTTCCACGGAACTTGATAACATGTTCCTGCCATAAGATTCGGAGGTTGAGAGGAGGAAGCTGCAGGAAACCCGATGCAGCCAGAGAACAAGTGTGCGTCAAGAAGAAGAACGGCAAGGGGAAAAAGGGCGCGGGCCATAATATCTCTCGGAGCGGTTCATAACGCCCCAAAGACCCAGCAACGGAAAGGCGCTATCATGAAGGGGAATGCTCGGGGGGTTTTTTTTTTTGTAGGGGTCATCTCTTTCCAAGAAAACAAAAACAAAGAAGGCGGCCGCATCGTCGTCGTCGATCGAGCTGGCTCATCTAGCGGACACCGATGGGAGGGCGGGGTCCAAGGCTGCTCTGGCTGCTGTGGGCCGAGGGCTCCGAGTTGGAATCACCACTGCCCGCGCTGGCACTCGCACTACCAGTCAGACTTCGAGTTTCATGGTTGCCCTTCGGGAGCTGGAGGTTGCTCACCCCGACGTGTTGTTCAACTTGCTGCGGCGCGACTGCGTTTCCGTGACCGGGCGGGTATCGCGGAACGGGCTGCTGCATCATTCCGTTGGGCGGTGACGGGCGCCCGTTGGGGTGCTGAGGTCCGCCGTAGCCGTTGGGTGGCGACGGCCGGCCACCGTTACCCCCGCGCATAGAGGGGCTGTACGGGTTGCCCGGCGACTGGCTGGTCCGGCGCGGGTAGCCACCGTTCATGCCCATGGGCGGCCCCCCGGGCCCTCCCTGGTACTGAAAGTCGTCGAGACGCGAAGCCGTCAACGAGTTCGCGCGAGACTCGGCCTGCATCATGCCACGATCCACAGCGCCGTATCTGTTGGATGAACAGCTCATCAACGGATCATCCAGAATGTTGTCAGTCAGGTTGATGGACTGGCTCATCAGCTGTTGGCTCGATCGATTTCTGCTGCCAAAGTGCGGCCGGAATCGACCGCCTCGCGGCGCCGGATTGATCTGCTCGAACTCGGGCTTGCGCGAGCTGGACGCGCTCGGTATCCTGCGGTTCTTCTTGGACGTCACGCTCATCATGTCGAAGTTGTCGGGGTCGATGCGAGGGCCTGGAGGCGGCCCGGTGGGGTCAAAGTAGTCGTCGTCCTCATCGTCGTCGTCAAACCCGCCGCCACCGTGGGGGACGTTCCGTATGGAAGGTGTAGGACCCCTGCGAGGAGGCCCGGGAGGACCGCGTCTCATTCTCATCTCCTGTTCCCTCAACGCAAGCTCCCGCTGCCGGAGGGCCAACTCGCGCTCTCGCAGAGCCAGTTCGTGGCTGTCGGGAGCGTAGTTCGTCTGGCCGCCTTCGGGGATGTCGTCGTAGACCACCAGATGACTGAACTCCTCCAAGTCGGCCCCTTCCATGGAGCCCCTCCTCGATTGTGCTCGTGACCCCGGATATCCGTTAGGTCCACCGTTCATGGGCGGGCGCCCGTAGCCGTTAGGAGGGCCTCCATTCATGCCCGGTGGCGGGGGGCCCCGGCGCATGCCGGGCGGAGGACCCAGACCACTCGAATTTCTAGGCCTGGGTCCGCCGCGCATGCCGTTGCCATTAGGCATGCCGTTTGGCATACCGTTGGGCATGCCATTTGGCATGGGCCGAGGGGGACCGTTCATGTTCCGCGGAATGGGAGAGGGCGAAGGACCGGGAGATCCAGGAATAGACCTCTGTGACGGGTCGCCCTTGGGACGGCTCTGGTTGACGACGTTGAGATTGTGGAGGATGGCGTACAAGGTTTCTATCCGGGGAACGCGGACGCCAGTCTCCTGGGCGAGGCGAATCGGGGACCCCAGATATGTCTCGACCTCCATTGGCCTCCTCGCGACAAAATCCTGCCACATTATGCTGTCTGAGCTCTGGGTCTGTCCCATCTCAGAAATGGTCTTCTGCTTGAAGTCGTCCGACAGCTTGCACCCTTGGGCCGTTGCCAGCGACAGCAGTTCGTCGATGACGTCCGAGATGAGCTGGGATACGCCGACCTTCTCGAGCAGTGCCGCGTGATTCGACGTTTCGAAGATGACGCTCGCGGGGTGGAAAGCGATCGGGCTGGAAGCGGAGCTCGAGGTTAGATAAATACGGACAAAGACAACTCAAGACGAATGGCTCGATGTGCGCAAGGAGAGACGACCCAAGAGCCGAGTGGACACGACGAGCTTCGCAGGAGTCACTAGCGGAGGGAGTGGGAAAATGCTCACCCGATAACCCTCTCGTACTGCTGCTGGCGGATGTTGGAAGACACCTTGCAGTCCACCTGGCCTGTGCTGAGGGTCATGGCGAGCGCCTGCGCCATGTCGTCCTGTATCGATGGGGGAATGTTGCCGTTCTTGTTGGCGGGGCCGACCCAGATCTCGGTTGAGCCCTTGTGCTCGAACTCGCTCGCCCCCAGCTGCGTCAGATCGGCCCCGGCGACGAGCGACAGCACCACATTGGTTGGGAATCGCTCTTCTATAGCGGCCTCGACGCCTAATGTGTGGGTGGTGTTGATGAGGATGCACGTGTGCTGGGGCGTCACGACCGAGTCGATGATGGCGGCGAGATCGTAGACGTCGGGTAGGGCTTTTATGCAGAGGATCACGTAGTCGAACGCGCCCTCTTTGCGCGCCGCGGCATCCTCGGGGGATTTAACAACTGCGCGCGCCAGATCGCCAAGTCAGCAGCAGAAACAGGCGAGTAAAAAGGGAGACATTGAGAATCTGGAACAACATACCATGACGCGGTTTAAACCTTTCGTTGCCGAAGACCGGGGATCTGTTTCGAACGAGTCGTCAGTATCGCTGCGGGCGCCAGCGCCGAGGCGCCCAAAAAAAGAAAACGAGGTACTACAAAGACGGGAAGCTGGATACCGAATCTCGATACTTACTTGAACGATATGCCGTACTGGGAGACATGGTCAAACCCGGACTTCCACACGAGCGTCACGTCGCAAGCGTTGGTCGCTTGTAGCCGCCATGACAGGAAGGCAGAAACCGGATTCCCGCCAACTGAAAGTACTCTCATCAGCTCATAGTCCGCCGCCATGTTTGCGAAAAGAGGGCCCACAGAATGGAGGGCGAGGGAGGGAGGAAGGCGGGTGGAGGTGTGTTTTTGTGCAAAGGTCTGGCTATCTTGCAGCACAAGACATGGGGAGGAGGGGAAAAAATGACGGCGGCGTGAAATTAGGGTGACAAAAAGCCGAGTGTGGAAAGGGGAAAAGAGTGAGCGCGAGGCAATCCACGGCTGGCGGCCCACACGGGTTTGGGGCACGTTCGTGTGGAACGGAGAGTAGGGCGAAGAAGGAAGGGGGCACCGTATCGCTCCCGAGGAATGCAAGCGTCGCACTTAGCGGCACCTCGACAATCAGGACGACGGGCGGTACAAGTACCACGGAGCGGGATGGAGGAGAAGGGCACCCACCTGAGAGGATCTTGAGCCGGGGCGTCAAGGGTGCCATTATGGTCTACCCAATCTGGAAAGGTGTGCTCGCCAAGTCGCGAGCGTCGTGCCGGCGGCTGGGGGCTTTTCCTGCAGCAGCTTCGTCAACAGCTGGGAACGCGGCAGGCTTTGTTGGCAACCCAGGCTTGCGTGTGCCAGCAGCAGCGCCAGCAGCACCAGCGGCGTCACAACAAGCAGCAGCGCGCCGAGAGTAGACCGGTTTTGCCGACCCACACAGCAGCACTTTTCAAGTGGCACGTCGGGAGGCAGGGTGGCAGGCTAGTTGGGGAAGGGCTAGGCACCCAGGAGGGATGGCCGGGTATCCGAGCCTGAAGGAAGATTAGGGATTAGGGCGTATAGTGTGGTAGCCCTTTGATCAGCGCCCGATCCCGCTCTCCAAGCCTGGCCGCTGAACTGGCGGTTTTCTTGCAAACGCCGCCTCCCCAGGCCGGCTGGCTTGGTGCCGGTTTATTGTGGCGTGGGCGAGATCGTCGTCTCACACCCTCCCTCGCTCTCGAAGCGAAAAGAGTCGGAGACTCTTGGAAGCTGCTATTTCGTCCTCTTTCTTTTTCTCTCCCTTTTTGGATGTATCTCTTTCCTTCCTCCTTTAGATCTCCTCCGTTCGTGCTTCTTCGCGTGCGCTGTTCCTTGGTCGCGTGGGGGTGTGGTTGGCGACGGGCCGATCTGTTAGGCGACGACAGGGCGTTGTGGGAGCACAGTCGGGCTGCAGCGAAGGACGTCTCCGAGGAAGCGCGGGTGGAACTGAGCGGTGACAGAATCACACGGACCCATTCGGCAGGGCGATCGCTGATCGTGGACGGGCGGACGGGGGTTTTTTTTTTTTTTTCGTGTGGGAGCAAAAAGTTGGCGGGCTTGATGGCACCAAGGGGGTGGACGTTGGCGCGGCCCAAAGATCCAGCCTAGTGCAGCACCACACAATGCAAGCTCGGCCCCCGGTGGGTTTGGTCTAACGAGTGTGACGCCTGAAAATACGACGAGTGCGGCTGGAAGGGATAGAAGCAAATAGAGAATAAGAAAGTGCGTGTGGCTTTTTTCGGCGCGATTGACGGTTCGAACGGAGCGGAATGGTTGGCTGACAGTTGGGGCGATTATCCTCCTCTTGTCGCCCCTTTCTTTTTTATCATGCACCTCTCGGTCTTTTGGGATGGTTCTGGATCCCCTTCACCCTTTTTTTCTTCCTTAGTGGATTATGGCGTTCGTCGGAGGGCCAGGCGATAGGTTCGGAGCGAATGGATGTGTTTGCGGAGGGAAGAGGTCGGTCGAAACGCTGTTCGCCACGCCCGGTTAGTCCCCTTTTGGCACGGGCTGAGACGAGGGAGAAGGCTAGGCGGGCCAGGGAATAGCGGGTGCCTTCTGCGTGGGTGGGTAACGAGCGGTTGACGACGACGAGCGAAGTCAAAGGTGCCAGCAACAAG
The DNA here is from genome assembly GCA_003049425.1 of Magnaporthiopsis incrustans. Taxonomy (NCBI): domain Eukaryota; kingdom Fungi; phylum Ascomycota; class Sordariomycetes; order Magnaporthales; family Magnaporthaceae; genus Magnaporthiopsis; species Magnaporthiopsis incrustans. The sequence goes on along the minus strand of PYSR01000114.1, from coordinate 82,768 downwards.
GGCAAGACGTTTCAAGCAGCAAAACAGGAGACAGGAGGAAAAGGAAGAGAAGGGGAAAAAAAGAATATGGCAAAGCAGGAATAGGAACACAGCCCCTCCTGGGAGGGAAAAGGGGTGGGCGGAATAAGCGGACTCTATCCCACTTGTCGATTTGTCGGCCGAGCTCGGTCGAGGGATCAGGGGATTTCAAGTTTTGCGTGCGTGTCCCGTTCGTGTTTGGCGGGAGCGGAAAATAGAATCGGGCGGGCGGGCAGCCAGCAGCATCGAGCGAAGCAAGCAGACGGAGACAGGCAGGCATGGAAAGCAAACAAGCAAGCACCGGCAGCATGAGGCGTCTGCGTTGCGTTAGGTTGGCACCCGACGGTGCGGTGGCAGCGGGGGGCGGTCACAGTCTGTGGGCAAGCGTCAATGTGTGCTTACTGCGCTGCGGCAGCAGCAGCCAGCACAACCTACCTGCAAATGAAGGTGGGGAGCGGCAGAGGCGCAGGTTGCGGGGACTTGGGCCGTTAGTGGTGAATGGCGGGCGGGCCGAAGTGACTGGTACCAGTCATGAAGTCGGTCCAGGCAATGAGCCCCAGATACTGGGTCAGGCACTGGTTCGGGTGCTGGTCCCAGGTCCCAGCAGGGTCAATGGCAGGCACCTGGGCCAAAATCAAACCTACCCGCGGCCACGGCTGCAGTTTATCGACAACATCGGATGGGGCTCTGACGGCCCCATCCTCCGCTTCCAGCAAGGTCCCTCCATGCTGCCAGCACCTCCGCTCGCCTGAGATAAGCAGTTCAGCTCCCCTGCCGTGCGTGCCTGTCTTGCCTGTGTGCGTCGCCGTTGTCTCTTGTTACTCTTTCCAGGCACCGCGCTGCACCGAGCCGTCTCTGCGCCAGTGCCAGTGCCCGTGTCGCGCTGGCGGGTGGTGTGGCCCGACGCAGCGCCGCTCGTGTTACGTGGATTTCCACATGGAGACATTTACCCTCGCAGAACCGACAGGGAAGGTGCAGAGAGCTCCAGCAAACCACGCAACAGCAGCGGGACACCCCTAGCGGGCACGACTGGATGTCACCGAATTGACAGGCATGTGCCATGGACGCCAGCAACGGCCGGATGGGAAACCCGATGGGTCCAGTCCGGGCAGCGGTTTCCAGAGCGCACATGGAACGGAGTCCGACTATCAATGTTGCCTGCCGCCCCGGACGCTCGACTAAATTTTTTATTTTATTTTTTTTTATTTTTCCTTCCTCTTTTTTTTTTCTTTTCTTTTTTTCTCGACGATCAAAAGCCACCTCGGGCGTTCTCTCCTTTGGTTTGCATTTTTCAATTACGCAGCATGCAGGGAGCTAATTCATCTGCAGGGCGCCACCCACTTCCCGGGCACAGCGCCCAGCACTGTGAAGTTGAGGTCAGTTTTGAGGATCCACCCTCCCTCGATTGAGCGTGTGTGCGTGCCCGTAGTTGCGTCGTGTGCGTCGATACGGGTCCCCGATTTTGAAAGCTGCACTGCCCCTCTCCAATGGGACTGGGCTTGCATCCGGACAAAACTCCCAAGAATTTGTGGTGGGCAAGATGTAACTCGTTCTTTCTGGAAGCAGCAGCGAATACGAGGTTGGCAAAGGCACACGAAGAAAACAAAGGACTTGCTTTCGCTCCCGCTCCTGCTGCTATCGTGGGCCAACTCCTTCCCGGTAAGCGCGTTGAATAGCACAGCAACCAACGTTGACGAAAAGCAACCTAGTAAAAGTAAACAAGGGCTGGGGCCGTGCAAAGAAAGGAGCCTGAAGCACCAAAAAAAAGACGTCGGCCCTCGTTGAACCGCATACCGCTAGGCCGTCGACGAGTCTCAACCTCTCGGTGAGACGGGAAAGAAAAGAGAACTCGTACACACCCGCGACCACAGCAAAAGGGGGTGTCTGTATGTCTGATATCCACCCCCTTCAGTACCGACAGGGACCGGGCAGCCCCATCTCGATATCGAAGATAGGCAAGGAAGCAACAACCTTGTGGCTTTCCGCCGAGCACCTACGTAGCGTGTCCGTTCTCCCGCGCAGCAAGGGTTTTTCATTTCTGCCATGTTCTCATCGAGTTTTTTTTTTTTCCTTCCCTTCCTGATATTTTGCCGGATGCAGCCAAGTTGTGCTCGTATTGTTGTGGATATGTGACTGAAAGCAGGGCCTGCCGCCAAGAAAAGCTTCCAACGCCTGTCCGACTCGCAGCGCGTGCTGACCATCTCTTGCCCTCCTCATCATCCCGCGCCATAAGTGGAAACGTGGTCGCGCATTCGGCGATCCTCTCTAGCGAGCCCGGCTCTCCCACGCCAGTGGACAGAACCCATGTGCCAAGACTGCAAGCCCCGGCCCATCGCTTCTGCTTCGTCCGCCATCGAGTCCGAGAATTTTCGTTGGTCAATGCGGGAGCGGCTGATTTTCCGCCCGTCTTTGCTTTTTTATGTTGACCCTTTGTGAAAACACCGGTGTGATGGAAAACGGCCGCACAGGCGCCGACATGGCTGTTCTGTTTAATGATGATAAGCCACGCAGCAGATGGTTTCCTGACCAATAGGCGCATAGCCAGCATTCGAGATCCGCGTCTTTGCTATCTCTGTCGTTCCGCCTCGTGCACACACACACACGGACTCGGACCGTAAAGCCACACCTAGGAATGGCTAAACCAGCAGCCCCTGGTCCGGACAATGGTCGCGATGCTCCGGAGACACCGAGTAGCGTGGTGCACTCCGTTGAGACCGCCCGCGCCGGCATCATCCGATTTGTCAGCGGCGGCCTCGGTGTTACTCCTTTTTCACAACGCAAACTCTGATAGCAGCGATGGTGAATAGTCGGGGCATCGGCATGGATTTGACCCCGCCGGCACGACTGTGGGCGCAGCCTGGTCTTTGGTGGATAAGAAAAAAAAACTTGGTCACGGAAATTGCGGCCGGCATGGAGGCCCCCAAATAAATCTTGTTGATGTCACACACCCGCTGCGACCCGAGTGAACCTTTACGGACGCGCCCACACGCGCTCCCTCCCCTGTCGTCCTGTCTTCTGTCTCGTTTGCGAATTGGCGCCCCGCTTGCATAAAATCCAAACATGCCCTTTTTGGTTGCATAAAGTACGGAAGGGAAGGTACGCATTGAGCGGCATCTGCACATTTCTCTTTTAGCGATCGCGATCCGCCCATCCGTTCGACGGTCCTCCACTCGAATGGAGAGCACTCGAATGGAGAGCACCCGAAAAAGATAACAAGTGGGAGCGGTGGGGAAGAGAACAACAAAACGGAAAGTGTTGGCGGCGGCTGGGTGCGAACCTGGTGCCATTGAAGCTGGCTTGCATTGGCGTCTCCCAGCTAAGACGTCACACCTCCCCGCCCGACAGCGGAAAATAAAAGGCCAAAGCGTAAGGACTCGTATCTCTCAAACTCATAAAAATACTTAATGTTTGCGGCTTTCACTTGCACAGCTACCTAGTTAAGTTTTTACCATTGCTTGTTCGATGTCACCCAAGCTGTAGAAGAATAAACATTTGGCCCAAACTCCTTTCCTTGGTGATGATTCTGCAGCATGATTGGCGCTTGCTCACGCCGGTGTTCGTCACAAACACGGAACTACCAAAAAAAAANAAAAAAAAAAAAAAAAAAAAAAAAAAAAAAAAAAAAAAAAAAAAAAAAAAAAGCAAAACACAGCGATGGTAGAGCAGCCTGATTTCACCGCCATCTCCTGGACATCTCAGAATCCTGGGACAGTAGGCCGCGCGGTGTGAGGGCGTGCCCGGCTTCAGACCCGCCATGGCAAGGCGGTTCGAGGACATCCGTGCACAGTTTTCCGTGCGCTGGACCAACCAGCCTTGCAAGGGGCACGGGAGGGGCAGAAAGATATTGATTGCAGGGGATTCTTGAATGGTTCGGATGGATGACGTATGAGTGATCTTTTGCACCCTTGTCCAGGTCTCCACCAGCCGCCCATTCCGGGACAGCCGGGAGACGGGGGATGGCAGAAATCCAAGATTGCGCTTCAAGGGGCGGGCGGCGCTTGGGGAGGCTGTGCAAGTGCAATTGGTGTGTGCGGTGCGGGTTTGGGCAATTCAATCATCAAACATTGATTGAACGCCGGTCGGCTGGTTGCAAAAGCTTAGGTGAGGAGCGACATGTACCAGTAGACCTTTTTTTTTTTTTTTTCCTTTTGCCCACTCAAAGGCACCAGTTACCACCTGCCTAACACAGGCGGGTACAGGTCTGTTGTGCCAGCTCCCCGGAAGTCCATAGTGTAAAGGTAAAGCTACCAAACATCCGACCCTGGAAATCCGGACTCCGGTGCCTTTCCTAAACAAGCAGGGCACGCAATCGTGTTCGTCCGCCTCGTTGTGGGTAGCGTGGGTGCCTGGCGAGGAACCAAGTCTTCGGTGCCAGGCAGGGAACACGATGGGCCAGAGAGGTGTCGTCTGGTCTTGGCTGAGCTCCCCATCCCCCGCCCTTTTTTCGTCCCCGACAGCGAGGTTTAAACACCAGATCAGAAAGTTAGGGAGGGCTTTTCGTGGTGACCCATTTTCGACATGGGCCCGGCCAAGGTTCCACGTCTCTGTCGTTCGGAAAGCTTGACCGCAAGATGGGGCTGCTGTGCCTTGTCTCTGTGGCTGGTTTGGAAGAGGAGCCGATGATGCCACCACACGCCAGCCAAGCCGTCCTGCGGGAGCGCGCTCGCTCCTCAATCTCCGTTCAACCTCGATATCATGGAGAAGGTGTATGACACTGGGCGGCAGGCGCCACAATATCATGGATTTGAGAAAGCAGTCATTGGCAAGCACCCGGCCGTCGGGTGGGCTTGTCTCCAGGGGTTACTGCCCACTAAGCCGGAGCACACGGGAATGGTGCCCGAATACAGCAGGATGACGACGTTTATTTTCCCCGACTTACCATTCACGTGTGACTTGACCACAACCCCCGCTGCCGGCTGCTGACCAATGTGTCTGCCTTCCACAGTCTCCCTGTGTCCCGCATGGCGGGAGATTAAAACATGGGACGAGGTGGGCTTGGCCTCAGCCCAACGCGGGTCGACAACGCGACACCACCACGTAGGGAGGCGAGGGAGGCGAGAGTCTGGACCCAGGATTCCACCGTTGCAGCCGCTGACCATCCATCATCCCAAGAATAGCAACCGCAGCAGAGTAACAAAAAACCGTTTAGTTATTGGTCTGCCGCCTTTTTGCTGTCCCTGAAGCGCCCTCGCCGTTACAAATTCAATTTCCCGGCCGTGTACATCTGGCGGTGCAAAGTCTCCGGCTGCAACGCTGAGGGAGGATGGATCCCAGTTGGGCGAGGAACTCCCCAATCTCCACCTCACCCGGCGGCCGCCCCTGCCGATCGGCGATATCGACATTGTCGTGCCGGCAGTTGGTGCTTTCTGTTGATCGCGTCTTGTCTCGAGAAAACATGTATGTTTTTCCTCCTCCGACCTCTAGTCACATTCCCCCTTCCAGGCAGGACAGACAGGGTACTCATTTCAAGCGTGCTCGGTCCCATTTACTTGCAACAGCGACTGCAGCCACCCGTCGGGTACTTGGGCTGTTGGTGGTACTGGACGCTCAGGTCTGGGAGGGAGATACAGATGGATCCGGGCGGGGAAAGTTGAGCCCGCCTCCGTGCTATGGTGTTTTGTCCTGCCTGGGTGGGCAGGCGCCTAGCTACGCCCCGCGTCACTGCCGATGCCGTTTGTGTGACCTGTGAACTAGTCCGAGGGTGGTACACGGACGGGAACGAATGCTCAGCTACCCTCACACTCGGCCAAGTAGCAGCGGCCGGCTCCTGGCCTGCCTTGCTATTGCTCCTCCCCGAGTGCCGGTTAGTCGAACCGAGAGGTCCCGTTCTGTGGTACATGTTTCCTTGGAATGAGCTCTTTCCTTGCTCCTCGTGCTCATCCGCCACCCGTCTCCATCTGCGTTGGCATACTCAGTGGCACGGCACCCCCACTTTCCGGCTGTTGTGTGGTTTCTTTCTTTAATGTTATTTCAACCATCTCTTATGGCAAAACACGCCCAGCCTGGCCTGACTGAGATGTCAGAAGCCCGGATGAGCGACGCTCACTGCTTCTTTCAGCCGCGACCGTCGAGGCCGGGTTTCTGGAGTAGCATCGGGCATATGGCATCCCCCGCCCAACCACCCTCGCCACAACCTGCCAGCCTGCTTACTCTGCGAATGAGGAGGTGTGAATGGTGCGTGGCTTGTATGCAAGCACGGAGAACGCTTCTTTTTCGGCTCTTATCTGCGACGACGGGAGCAGCTCCAGCTTTGTGCCCGAGGATGTAATGCTCCTACATATAGGGACCCTTGGGCATATCTGAACCGGCAGATGCTCGATGGCGGTTGTCCAGGCCTGCCAGCGTGGCGTGATCCGAGGTTAATATCCGATCAAAAACGATCAGCGGTTTGTTGGCTGCTTGCAACTGGACAGAAACGATATGCAGGCGGGCTCACGCGGGACATTACACACTCGCCACCGCCACCGTTCGCCACCCCTGCGGCTGTCTGTCCTCGAGAGCGTTGTCGATCGGCGAGATTGGGCTACCAGTCAGTGAAACCTCGGCCTCGACCGCAGGATGGCCACACCCGGCCGCATGTTACCGCGGCCATGTTCTTGTTTGGCGCCGACGCTCGGGAGACGTGGGCGCGTCCTGTCCAGTGGCCACTTTCAGACTCTTCCCGTCCCCCTTATCCCTCGCGTGGTGGCAGCGGCCACCTCCCCCAACTTGATGATGGGCCTGCTTCGGAGCGGCGACACGCAATGCGACGCTGCACAAGAGACGTGCAATCTTGCAAGTGCGGGACAGGTCGGGAAAATGGACAGCCAATCGATTAACCTGGGGATGACAGGTCCCGGCTGTTCGAGGCTACAACGCGGGGCGCGTGTAGAGGCGAGGATACATTATCGGAAGCAGTCCGTACTTTGGACCTCTCATTTGCCCCTAAAAGCTACATACAGCTCGGCCGATGGGAACAGCGCATACGGCAACTCAGCGACGGCTGTGTTACCAAGCATGCAGATACGGATGTTTCGTGTCATCGCTGCTCCGAGCTGTCTACCCCAAGGCACACAGATAAATCCCGACGTGTTCGGGTGAGATGGCAGCTCGTGTGAATCTCCGTGTGGGGTTTATGGTGACGACGGGCGGCTGCGTGCTTCACCCGAGGGGCTTGCTCCATGTAGGGACCAGACTTTCTTCGTCCGATCATGTTGCCAAATAGATGGGTTCATTCCCCTGATTTGTGTAGCCCGCTCGGGAGCACCTTAAATCCTCAGATTGGCTTTTCTTCCTTCGCTCCCGGTGCGGCGGACGCCGTGGCCCGTCGGGATCGGGTGTTTCTGCATGCAATACCACGCACGGCCTCGGCTGGGCCCTTGGAGGTGTCATGTTGCCTTTCTTAGCAGGCAGCACCCCTCCACGCTGTGTGACGATGCTCAAGAAGAAAAACACAGGGTCTTCGGAGCTGCTAGCATGAACTGGCGTGTCCGTCGGCCTCTGTGTCTCACGGTTTACTGTGGCCGCTTCTTTGACCGGCCTTGTGACGGGGCGGCAAAAAGATACACATACCCTACTCACTGGGAGTTCGCGCTTTGCCAGCGGCTCGGAGCTATTGGCCGACGTTTTCCCCCGAGCCGGGACAGGAAGCGTACCAAACAACACCTGGCCACGGGAAAGAACATTGAGAAAATAGGCTGTTTGCTTGTAGCTATTGTTTTTCAAGATTACGAACACCACAGGGTTCCTCTTCTCGTTCATCATGTCGCCCTTGCAGCCCCTGAACGGCACATACCGTTTCGGTCGTCGGCCGTCTGACCCGCATACACCTGCTGCAGGAGTATTGCAATTTCTTGCCCAAACCAGCCCGATTGGACGTTAAACCCGCGGAATACAAGATTGGCCTAAATCCTACGTGGGGTGCGGTTGGGCGAGAGCTGCTTGTACTTGGCCTGGTTGTGCGCGGCCAGGCGCGTTGCTCGCTCCTCCCGCGTCTTGGCTTTTGCGAATACCAATTGGATAATAGAGTCTGTTATTACAACGACGTCATGACTTTTTTTTGCTCTCAGGCCTTGGTAAGCAAGCCTGTCCGTTGATCCTGGGGTGGCAACTGCTGGCGAAACCGAGGCCGGCCGGGAGAAAGAGAGGCCGGCGCGCAGGGTTTGAGATTTTCGACAAGTCGCCGATGTTTTTGATCACCAATTTCAGAGTATCGAGAGATATCGCAGGAGCTCGTAAGGAAGATACCAAGCTATGGTGAGGCGGTGTAGGTATATGCCATGCGCAGGCCTCGTCGCCTAGAGAAGATAATCGCATACAAACAGCGAGGAGAAAGGGCGCGCGGAAACGGGACGGGCTGCAGGAACACATAAAAGTACCGGAGCAGGAAGGCTACAGTGTCGTCTTTTCGTCGTGAACGAGCATGGCCTCCGGGCAGGTGTCTGCCAAACAGGCCTCTCCTCTTGCCAGCGCCATCGCGGCCTGATGCACATGCCGCCGCTGAATGTCCATAACGTACATAGACAGAGTCGCCGGGAGCCCAGTCAAACCTAGAGTAGGTAATTTACGGCTCGATATGTCGTCGGCCAGCTTGACGGGGCATGCCCGCCGTCCCTTCTCGGCGGTGCCTAGTGCTTGAAGCGAAGACAGCAGAGTAGGCGGGCATGCGCAAGCAAGGCAGGCGACCGAGCACTCCGTTGGCAAGATTGACATCCTGTAGCCTGCGGCCGTTCCATTACAGACGCGATCTCGAGCCTGTCTGTCTATTTCCAAACCAGTATCTCTGACGCTAATGCCATCCGAGCAGGATCTGTATACTAATACAGTTGTCCTCTTCAAAACCATCCGCGCCGATATGTCGTTGCCTCTAAAACCCCCCGCATACGGCATATTTTCCTGCTCGCGGTGCGTAGGTAGCCAGTAGTTCCTGCGTTCTAGTCCAATATTTGGGCCGTTGTCCTGCCCTTTGAGTAGCGGCAGGCTGTATAGCGGTAGGCATATGGCCATGGAATGCGCAGGAAGCTGTAAAGTCTCTCGCCGCTTCCGACCAGTGCTCTCTCGAAGAGGTTCGCTCGTCGTATAGGGCTTTGGCGCCTCGGAGATGTGTTGCTGAAGCGATAGCTCTGCTCCCTTTGGCGGCTTCTGGGTCTCGGCTTCGCCTACCTCCTCGACTCACAGTCGACTTCATACGTGGGCCCACCCGTTCTCGACGAGCACCTGCATCTCATTTATGAGGCAGAATACGCCATTCTCAACACGTTTCCGTTGCCCCGACTTCTGCGTAGGCTTCTTGCTGCCGTCGCTGCCTATCTCCTCCTCGCCCTCCTTCTTCCACTGCTCGAGCAGTTTCCGGACTCGCCACTCCTTGATGGCGGGGCTGGTGGTGAGGCGGCGGAGTCGGTTCCGCCAGAGGCCTACTAGGACTTCCAGAGGGGATAGCCAGGCCTTGCCCGGCGCAGGGTGGACCGCGTCGTACGCCTGTGCGTGGTAGCCGACGCGGACGTTCGGGTTCAGGAAGACGCCCTTGGTAGCTGAGAGCGGGTTGTCGGCATGCACGAGGCAGCACTCGGACCCTTCGAGGTGGTGCAGCGCCAGGCTGTCGTCGATGCCGCGGAAAGCGAGAGGGTCTTCTGCGATTGTGAAGGGGCGAGCGGGCATTGCAACTGTGCATACAACGTCAGTTATCGGAGTTGGCTGCGCAAGCAGGAATAAAGATGGGTGATGAACTCACCCATGCCGTTCCAGCAGCTCTTGACCGGCACGGGCACGCTCAGCTTCATGGCGCGGCGCGAGGCGAAGGAGCGGAAGTAGGGCCAGGTATGGGTGGCGTGCTCGTGGCCGTCGGCGTCTCTGAGCGCAAAGGTGTCGTAGTACGACGGTGGCCTGTGGAAGTCGAGCGAGCACGCGGCGCCGTAGCTGCCGCCGTTGGTGGCGAGCAGGGCCAGGACGTCGTCGACGGTGAAGACGACGTCGCCGAGGAAGAGGACGCGGTCAAAGGTGCGCGCCTTCGGGCCGTCCTCGGTGTCCGTGTTCTTCCCCGTGACCTCGGCGACGGTGGCAAGGATGGCCATGTCGCGCAGGGGCGCCAAGGACCGGTTGCGCAGGCGCGCGAGGTACGGGATGCGGCGCAGCTCGTGGCGGCCGCGCGACGTGGGGATCCAGCCGGGCGTCCCAGGCCGCACGTCCCTCTCGACCTCTTCCTTGTGGGTGGTCGGGTCGAGGACGATGTCGCGGGCGACGCCGAGGCTGCCCAGCGCCGCGTCGAGCTCCCGCAGGGCATCGGCCGAGCGGTCCCAGCTGCCGCTCTCGTGGATGGACACAAAGACGTTCTCAGGCCCGAGAGCGCGCGCGAGATCCAGCACGGCGGCGTTCCAGTGGCTGCGCAGGATGGCCTCGTTGTTCCAGTGCAGGCTCGCGATGTAGACGCGTGGGGGGCGCTGCAGGCGGAGTGACCTCTGGAGGTCGTTTATTGCGGCCTGCCAGCGGCGCTCCTTGACCGCGTTCTCATTTTTGTTGGTGTTGATGTCTTCACTGCCCGCGTCGGGCGATGAGGCCGAGGTTCCGGAGCCGGCATCGGCCTGGGCCGGCGCCGAGCCCGGAAGCGAGTGGATCACGGCGGCCTGCTGCAGGCGCCGGCAAATGTAGTGCACCTCGATCACGTTCCAGACCGCGAAAAGGAGCAGCAGCGCGCGGAAGATTCTCCGCGACCGCAGGCGGCGAGGAAGGAGTGAGCTGGGCGCCATGGCTTTTGGCAAACAAGGGAAACTGGCCGCAATCGCCTACTGGGCCATCAACGTCGTGTCCTTATCCATCACTCAATCTCAATGCCTCAGGGGTTGATTTGATGCCCGTGCGGCTGTTTGTATCGGACTTGAGATTGTCGAAATGACAGGTGAGACGTCAAGTGCTGTCAATGCCGCTGACCACGGGTTGATTGGCTGAATTTGTTTGACCGACCCACAATTGCTGCGACAACCTTGCTGGGGGTAGAAGCTCCGCAGACATTTGATCAACAGCAAGCACTCTCCCCTTATATGCCCCGATCGTGGTCAAATTATCAACAGCTCACAACAGCAGACCGGGTGGTTGAATGGGTACAACCGTGGTGTCAAATGCCACAACCTTCTTCCATGGGTGAGGGCTAAGAAAACCCCAAGCTCGTGATTTGAATCCGTCCGTGGACGGCGACTTTAAAGCTGAGTTAAACCCACCGAGGGTTTTCGTAACGAGATTGTCCCTAACTGAAGGATAATCGAGTGGGCTTTTTACCTTTTTTTTATGTTTGATATCTATGCGTCAATCTGTTTGCTCCCTTTCCAAACCGTCCTAGGCTGGAAATTTGATGGGCGATGGTGTAGGCGTTGTTTGCGTAGGCGTTGTTTGCCCATGATTGCGGAGTCATGAGAATCAAGCGACAGGAAGCACGCCCTTTGGGTCGCCGCTGCGCGGCCGGCCCTTGATGATATAAAGGGACGCCCTGGGGGCCCAGTCAATGATACAAGGAATCCGGCTGGTACTGTTCTACAACATCATAGATTTCAAGACCCGACAAGCTGATCTCCCTCACAAGTCTGAAACTATGCCGCCTATCGACTACTCAAAGTGGGACAACATCGGCGATGATTCCGATGAGGAGGGATCCGGTGCGCCTGCGGCCCTGCGCTACATCCCGTCTCCCAAGGAAATCATCGCCGCTGCTATAGCGGCCGCATCGGCCTCGACCATCCAGGAGACCGCGTCCGGGCCTGTCCAAGCCGTAATAATTCGGTGCGGAGGCGAGAGGATCGACAATCAGCCTTGGTACATCACGGCAATCGCCGAGGACCATCCGGTGTTCTCGGTGCCTGTGCTGCCCGTGTCGGCGCTGATCGAGCCCCCTTTGGTCCTGCGGCGCATCGGCACCAAGTTTCTGGGGACGGAGGAGGCGGGGTCCGGCGAAAACCAGATCGCTAGCTATCTGAACATCTACGCAACAAAGCTCCTCGCACCCGTGGAGTGGATGAATCAGGTCGGAAATGTCATCGCCGCGCGCGTGGACAGGAAACCGCTCTTTCCACAGCACATCGAGGCCGTGTGGATGTACTGTGCCCGCATTCTAGATCGTTTCGCTGATGGGAACGGCGCACCAACCGCGCTGTACAACCGCAAGGCCTTTACGGAGTGGTGGAATGAGTACTGCGCGGAGCAGAAGGAGTCCCGGAAGGGCACAGGCGGCGAGCAGGACCCGGACGACTGGCGGGCCGTGAAGTCGCCATATGAAGTTTGAGATGGTTGCCTGCTGGGGCTCGTCGGCGACACAAGGTTGGTAACACTCGCCTGCGCCGTCGCCAAACAGATACTGACAGTGACAAGTAGGTAGGGGTTGGGGGAAAGGGCATAGGAAAAAGACTTAGTCGAGCGTCATTCATCCTCCACTTCTCGTCGTGAATGAGTCTGCGCGGGGTATTCCGAATTTTCCTACAGTATTGTTGTTAGTGGTTTAGGACCGCTCGCGCCGACGGCTTGGGGGATCCGAGGCAGAGACGGATCTGTATCTACCTCTCCTCTATGTACCTCTCTAGGTATCTGCATGTCTCTTAATGGATCAACGGCCCCTACGGATCTACAGATGGGAGCAGCTCTTGCTGCCATCCATAGAGCAATAGGTACTTCATTGATTTTTCCACGATCAGGTTGCTATCACACAAATGTCGATAAAGAGACTTTAAACAATGTGCCGGTCGTTTATCGAGGCAGCCAGCCGTTAATCACCTAGTCGGCGTAGGTGTATCCATCCAAGGGCAATCTCGACGTGGCCCTTTCGGCTCTATCTCGCCAATTCTTCCCTGATGCTCTGGGTCCGGCTTCTCCTGCCCTAGCTGACTTCTTCTTTCTTGCTTGCTTTCGTAGATTCAATTTCCTTCAGGGCCCTTGTGGTCTTAGGCGTCGTGATACGCTCATGGCAGTCACTTTCGGTCATTTGGCAGACGATGATGTCCACGCCCGCATCAGGGCCCTCCCGGGCAAGCAATTCCTGGCTATGGTCCACCTGTTCTAGCCATCTGGTCATCGCTCCTCTAGCTTTGTCACGGCCTGGGCATTCTGGATCGACGACAGCGGAGATCCTCCATTCCTCAGTGGTCTCCGGGAGCGGGAGTAGTTTGCGCAGAAAAACTTGCACCACTCCCAAGGCCTAGACGTCGCCGGGGAAGCCTCGACTGGGGTCGTAGAATATCTCAAAGTCGACCCGCGTCGAAGTGATACTTTGCGCGCGGTGCGGTGGATGGATTGCGCGATGGTCATGACCATGGACGTCTCGACGCTGTCTTCCTTGTCACCGCATGCCAGCTCCAATCATCTGCTGCAGGAGTGGGGGTACCCCTGAACATCGGTGGCGCAGGGCAAGCCGATGTGCTCGGTGATATAATGTATCTGAGTCTGTCGGAAGGAAGAGGAGCCGCGCACGCTTGTCGTTTTCGCCCAGTCGCAGCCAGGCCAAGTGCTCGGGATAAGCTTGCATATAACATCTTCCGTGCCTCAAGGCTGCGAAACAGCGGGTGGTTCGGCGCGGCCTTGCCTTTGCCCTGGGTGGCAATGGGTCCTTGGGCCACTTCGGTTCGGGGCGCTGTAGCGACAGCAGAGATCGCCTGGTATCTCACCTTGTCGGAGGAGAATGGGTTGGTCGACTGCGCGACATGCTCCGACATTGCGGCGGATGCGATATGCAAAGGCTGCTCTTTTCGCCCTCGTGGGGGTGGGACGAGGGGTACTGGAGCACACGTATCCGGCATCCCTTTCTCTCCACTGATTCCTACCTATCTATGACCAGCTACCCTCCTTTTCGATGTTGGGCAGCCTGCCTGCCTTACTTAGCGCACTAGGGTGACACCTCCCTTGCAATGTTGGGCGCCCTCGCCCTAGGCCGCCAATGAGCGGCTAGATGTGGAAAGTCGCCCACATCACGTTTTCAGGATAATAGCCTGCGCTCCGTAGGAACCGCGTAGGTAAGCAGATTGGCGAAAGGAGATCATATAAAAATAGAGAAAGGTCAGGACATAAAACAGGAGTAAACAAGGCGTTGGAATTAGGATGAGATACTGGGAAAATGAACAAGAAATAGGAAAAAAAAAACAAAATCCAGGGAATAAAACAAGACACAGGGAAATAAAACAAGGCATATGAAACGAAAAGGATTACTGTATCGGTACCTAGGGGATAGGAGGAGACAGACCGATAGGAAAGCAGTCGGTTCTAATCAGCGTTATTGGGAGCGTCAACAGGCCGGGCTCCACTCTATGCATGCCATCCAATCACGCCGCTTTCTCCAATTCCTAGGTGGGACTGGGCGCCCTGGCTCGCCTGCCTGTGACACACCATTCGCTTCCATTCCTTCACTCTTCTTCCAAGGATTCCAAGATTCCACCACGGACACAATATCAGTCAAAGAACACTATGGACGGCCGGCGCCCACTCAAAGTTGATTTCAAAAGGGCACCACAATGGCGCTGGGCTTCGTGGAAGGTCTGCCTCGATCCTGAAACTCTTTTCACGACCCTCAACGAACGATACAACCAAGTCTCTTGCGACATCCAGTCTCTTGAAGCGTTCCATCACGACGTCTCCTCCATCGTCCTCCAGGCGGAAGATCTTGAAGACTTCCATCGCAGACTGGCGGCGCGGCGCGAGGAGCGCCTGCGCGAATTGCAAGCAGCATGGTAGCGTGTTATCCAGAACTTCTGCAGCTGGCGTCCGCTTGGATGGGACGGTACAGAGGACCAAATCCACTCGGCTTTTGGAGAAATGGTCGGGCACATGTCTCTCGAGTCCATCATACATTACGCCGCCGCACATATTCCCGATGAAAGCAAGGATCTCTCGTACCTGAGCAATTTTCGCCCCGGGGCGAAGTCGCCATCGCCGGCTAGCGAACCAGACGCCGGCTCAGATCAGCAGCCAATGCAGCGACCTCTACGGCCGGTGCCGCCGCCAGTGTGGCCACCCACCAAGCGAGTGCTCGCAAGGATGTCATCATTGAACGCACCGCCGGAGACTGTAGTAGCAAGCCGGCCGAAAAGAAAAAGCCGCCGCGCCACCGCTCCTATTACCCCGCCAATGGCGAAGACGGCTCTGGCCAACCGAAGCCGGCGGTGATGGCTGAACCCGGGCCTGCTAGCTGCTCCAGCACGATGTGCGGGAACCAAACACGGCGCAGGAAGAGGGGCAACAGTTGCAGCATGAACATGGTCAAATCCCGGAGCACATGGAAAGCGGCACTGAGCTTCCTTCACCGGCAACGCTGTCCCCGAGCAGCATCAGCGGCGGCGGCGCCAACAGTAGCAGCACCCCTGAACGGAAATTACAGCCAGCAGAAATCTCGACAGGGGGGACTGGCGCTGGCAGCCAAACCGATCATCATTCTTTGGTCCGGCCGCGGCAGCACCATGACCAACCGGAAGATGACGCAAGCGTGGGTAGCTGTTCTGAGCAGCCCAAAAAACTGGAGACGGGTATCAAAAAGCGACCACGCACACCAGAATCACCTGGCGACGACGATGGTCCGACCCGCAAAAGTCGGAGGGTCGACTGCCTGCCACTTGAGCGTTGATTTGGTTCTGGGACGTATAGGCATGTGCATGGTTTTAAAGGCGGGAACAGTTCGTACTTTTTTTTTATTCGTTCTGTCGTTGTTGAGATTATCGTCGTTCCATGCCGCTGTGGTTTCTTGTCGAATTTTGGATGCGTATCCATTGAGGCTGCCGTTCGTGCATAATATGCTGCTTAGTCATGGCGGATGTAAAGAATTGGGATGCGATGCACCGTGCACGGCTAATTTCGGACTCTCATGATGAATTAACCAACGTCTCCTCCAAAGACATACCCGGTCCAGTTGTCAATAGGCGAGATGATAGCCCGGCTGTGTCGGATCATCGACTTCTTTGGATTATAACCGCGCCGTTACCATGCTCGCACGAGGGCTGCGGCGCAAAGCCCTCCGGCCATCGCCGGCCTTCCCCTGCTTTCAGCTACGGTTTTCGGCTCCCCTGAGCACTTGGCGGAGCAATGAGGGTGCCGAGAGATTCAACCAGATTGTGGAAACCCCGGCCAAGCCCCCAGATCCCAAGGAAAAGACGCTCGCCAGAGGGCTTGCGTTCCTCAGCGACTTCAAAAGATTAAAAGATGTGCAGCCGTC
The DNA here is from genome assembly GCA_003049425.1 of Magnaporthiopsis incrustans. Lineage (NCBI taxonomy): Eukaryota > Fungi > Ascomycota > Sordariomycetes > Magnaporthales > Magnaporthaceae > Magnaporthiopsis > Magnaporthiopsis incrustans. The sequence continues at coordinate 66,603 of PYSR01000114.1, read as the reverse complement.
GGCACGGGATCGGTGGGAACCCGTGCCCGGCCTCAGGATCTGGACCGCCACGCGCCACAGCGTGCCGCATAGGTCCATGCACTTTATGGAATGGCCAGGACACGTCCTGGTGGACAAGCTGCTGGACACGTTCGCCGAGAAGAGCCGCACAACGCCGCTCTGGATCATGCCCGACGCCACCAGCCAGGCGGACATCAGAACCAAGGCTGTCGTGCGCCTGACCCAGGAACGCCGTCTCCGGGTTGCACTCCTGCAGGCCCTGCAGATGCACGGCTATGACAAGCAGGGGAGGAAGCTCAAGCCCTACGCGCCAGTCGCGCGCTCGGCGCCTCGTCCCGCGTACGCCCGCCGCGGCGATCCCGACGAGCTGTACGGCATGGTGAAGCTCAGCTGCGTGGCGGTGCAAATCGCAAACTTCCCCATGGACAAGATGGTGGCGCACTTTGTCAGGCTGGTCGAGAGGCTGAAGGACCACCTGGGCTGCCGTGCTGGAGAGCGCCCTGAGGTGGATGGCCAGGACGAGTCCCGTGCAAGCCGGCCAAAGAACTACATCCCGGGGATGGGTACTAGGGAAGAGCTTCCTAGGAGAAGCGTTCCTCGAGACAACAGATCTAGAGGCGGCGATGGTGGTAGACCATACGCGCAACAAGGTCTCGGAGGCTCGTCGTACGATAGGGGCTCAAGAGGGAGGGACGGATCATATTGGGATGCTGAAGACGACGAATGGAAGCGGATCATGTCCATTCGTCGCTCATGAAGAGAATCTCATGTGTTGAATAGACAGTCGCAGTCCGACGACGCTAATTGGATCCCCTGTCGTCCCAAGTCTTTCCTGCATCTTTTCTGTGTCCTATCCAGATATCTGTGGCAGCTGCGCCATCGCCACGTGCTGACGCCAAACTGCTGTGCGCACACGCTGACTGCAAAGCTAACTCGGGGATCGTGATAGTGTGTGCAAAGGAGACTCAACCCGGAATTTAAATGCCTAACAGCTCTAAATGGCCATAGTTTGCGTTGTTTTTTTTCTAGAGCCCCCCATTGAGGCACCGGCATTCGCCCTAAGGCTGAGACACGAACCCTAACCCTGGCAATAAACGTCGCAAAGCGGCTCCAGGTTCAGCTCTGCGCTGTGGCCACTTGCCATGTCCCTGTTTTGCGCATCGCGAATCCACATCGACGCCAGAAGAAGCGAAAGCTCGCGACAGCTTCCTCCAGGGCACACTCCGCAATCACACGCCCTAGAGGGGTAGGTGTTCAGAACTAAAGACCCAACTGCACCAACGCCGCCGCAAGCGACTGGTCGCGGCATTCTACAGCCTCTGCTCCTCTAACGCCTTACCAGTCCAGCAAAACACCAGCGTCACCATGCTGGTCTCATTGACGGTCGGCAAGGTCGACGCCGGTGTCACGGTGCTCCTGACACCCGACAAGCGCCTGGTGAGTTCGAGAGCTGTGGCCTTGACGGCCTCGAGGCCCTGTCCCCATCCATTCATCCTGTGCCAAGACCGTCCGCTGATCGTACCACACGACGCCGCTTCCCCGCAGATCGAGTTCCCATCCATCCTCCTCCCGCCCGACATCGAGTCCGGCTCGATAGTAGACATCACGGTGTCGCGCAACACGGCGTCCGAGGCCAAGGCCGAGTCGCTCTTCCGCGCCCTGCAGGACCAGATCTTCAACGCCTTCGGCGCCGGCGAGCCGGCCCAGCCCGTGCTGCGATGCCGCAACGCGACCCAGACGAGCGTCGTGCTCGAGTGGGACCCGGTCCAGCTCGCGACGGCCGACCTGATCGGGCTGGCCCTGTATCGCAACGGCCAGAAGGCCGGCAACATCCCGCGCCCGCTCAGCATGCACAGCACAAAGATCTCGGGCCTCGCCGTCGACACCGAGTACACGTTCCACCTGGTGCTGCGCACCACGGCCGGCACGCTCGCGAGCGAAAAGGTCACGGTGCGCACGCACAAGATGACGGACCTGTCGGGCGTCACCATCACCACGGGCATCATGCCGGCCGTCATGCGCGAGAACCTGGCCAAGGCCGTCGACCGCGTCGGCGCGCGCATGGTTGACGGCGTGCGTATCGACACCACCCACTTCGTCACCACCGAGGGCCGCGGCATGCAGTGGGAGAAGGCCGTCGAGATGAACATCCCCGTCGTCCGCCCGGAGTGGGTCGAGGCCTGCGAGAAGAACGGCCGGATCCTGGGCGTCACAAAGTTCTACCTCGACGCCATGCGGCCCGTGCCCGGCTCCATGGGCGTGTCCGAGTCGCCGCCCGCGTCGCAGAAGGAGCTGCCTCCGCCGCCCGCCGGCGCCGGCGCTGGCGCCGGAGCGGGGGTTGCTGCTGCTGCTGCTGCTTCTGCGGCTGGCGCCGGGGCCGCATCTGGTGGTGCCGGGGAGGGCGGCGAGGAGAACAGGTACCAGCAGGTCGGCTCGCAGGGCGGCGGCGAGGACGGCGAGGCCGACGCACAAAGGAAGGAGACGGGAGGTCGGGAGTCGGTGGCGTCAGAAGACGACAACGACGACAACGACAGGAGGGAGAACGAGACGGCAAAAACGGCGGTGCAAGAGGAGCAGAAGTCCCGGGCCGAGGAGAAGGACATACCGTTCCGCCCGACCATACTGGCACCAACGAGGCCGTTCGACGAGGACGCGGGCGGCGGTCCGGACAGCGCAAAAGCCGCGACCCCTGAGGACGGAGCGTCGTTCCAGGACGTTGCCTTATAGTGAGTGATAGACCTTGGAAGGAAGGAGGTGTGACCTACGTTTTGGAGGCGGCAGTGCTTACCAAGATATAGAATTGCAGGGAGCTGCTTTCTTTTCTCTCTGGAATTTGCGAGCGGGCTGTTTTGGCGCAGTGGACGGCATGTACAACAAGCTTTTAATTTTACACAATACAAGTGCACATTTTACTATTTTATCCATCCCGCTTGGGGTTCTTTATGCCAGAGACCGATCAAGGTGGTATCTCGTTCCCCTTCCAGTCCCAAAGCCGGCCCATCTGCTCAATCTTGAGCCCCAGCACCACATCCAGCATCCTCTCGGCCGCAAACTCCGGGTCCAGCAGCTGGCCGCGCTTCTCGGCCCCTTCCCAAAAGTCCCTGGAGAAATCGGTCCGTACAGTGCCCGGGTGATATGCCACTGCAAAGGCAGGCAGCGCGGCGGTGGCGGTTGTCCGCGCGCGCAGCTGCAGGTCGAGGGTGCGCGTCAGGCTGTTGACGGCAGCCTTGGTGGCGCGGTACGTGTACCAGCCGCCCTGGCCGTTGTTATCGGTCACGGAGCCGACGCGGGCCGTCATGTTGACCCAGACGGCATGGGGCGGTAGCAGCAGCTGTGACGAGGTGGAGGGGATAGCGGAGGCGCGCGGCAGAAAAGGCACAAAGTGCTTCATGAGCAGCAGGGGACCCAGCGCGTTGACGCGGAACGACTCGAGCGAAGCGTCGGCGTCGACGGCCTCGGCGGACTTGTCGACGTGCAAGATTCCCGGGAGCGCAAAGGACAGGTGGAGGTGATGGGTTGCCCGCGGGAAGAGGGTTTCTGCGGCGTGTGCTGCGGCGGCGCGGATGCTGGCTTCGTCTGCCACGTCTATGCGGGCTAGGTGTAGCCTTTCGGATAGGGGTGGGGATGAGGATGAGGGTGGAGGCGTGAGGTCGCGGAGGAGGGCGGCTTTGGTGCCCTCCGGGTCCTGGCGGTAGGTTGCGAGGATAGGGAGGTTGGTGCGCCTCAGGAGGGTGCGGGTTAGGTGGTGCCCGATGCCCCTGGATGAGGGGACGACGAGGGCCCATGGCTTGGACATGTTGGTTGGGTGTCGGTTTTTTATTTATTTATTTTATTCAATCTTCCCTCGCGCTAATGGTGATCTCTCCCGAGCCATTGTGAGAGCAACGGGCCTCTCGTTTCATCATGTAGCCGGTACTCGTGAAAGTCACGTTTATATGGTACCGATAGGTTGGTGAACGTTGACGGATTTCACGATGTCAAAGAATGTCGACGTCATACACAGATCCCAGGCGATCAGAGATGTCGGGTGGGTCGTGGGACAGCCCAGGGAGGTGTCTCGGCGGATCTACGTACCCTAAAAATGGATCATCATACGCTAAATCGAGTCTCCGGCGAAAACTGTCAAATATGTGTGCTGAATCATTCCTCGCCAGACGAACTCTCTTCCCTAGACGAGCTTTCCTCCGGGCTCGAATTTGCCAATCTCTTGATTCCGTCTTCCAGCCCGAACTTCAGCGTCTGCATGGTAAGGCCCCCGGTCCTCGGAAGGGAGTTTGGCAACGAGATCTCCTCGACGGCTGCATCCTTCAAACTAGCCGAGGTCAGCTGCTTCGGAGCCGTCAGCAGAAGCTTGAAGAAGCACTTGGACTTGGGCCTCTCCTGAGCGAGCTTGAGCAGCCTCCTGATCAGCTCCTCGGCGTCGCTGGCCGTTTTCCCGTCCAGCACGAAGACTGATATCGAATCAATCACGCAAAAGACGGTCACCGATTTCGGGAGCAGGTCCAGCACCGTCTTGAAACGCTTGAACACGGGCCCAAGCTGCTTGTTGCGGAACTTGCCCAGGTCCTTGGCCTCGGCGACGTCGACGTCTTCGCCGCAGCACTCGAGCAGCTGGGCGAGGAGGCTGTTGACGACAGCCGCGGGCCCGGCGCGGGAGTGCTGCGCGCAGAAAAAGTGCAGCGGTAGCAGCGTGGCCGCGTGCAGCTGGCCGATGGACCAGATCAGCCGCGCGCAGATGAAGGAGACGCCGGCCCGCTGGCGCTCCATGTGGCTCGACTTGCCGTGGATGACGAGCGCATCCGACTTGTTCGACCTGATCCACGCGGCCAGCGGCTCGGCCTTGATGATGAACAGGCACCGGTCCTGCTCGTCCGCTGGCATGCGGGCGACCAGCCGCAAGTTCGTCCCGAGATCCTCTCTGGGGGCATCTTCTTCATAGTCGAGCTGGCGCAGCAGCCACTCACGCTTCTGTTCTGCATCTCTGACTAGACGCAGGGGTTCAGTAGTGTCAGCAGGACCTGCCTCGGGTTGATGCCAGGGGGATGGAGGCATACTCACTCAGGCGACGCAGGTCGGCCAATGAAGGACCTGCCTTTCGCTTTCCTGGGGACTCTTCGACTGATTCTTGGCGGCTTGCCAGCGGTTTTTCTAGAAATCACTCGTCAGATCCGGCGCATGCGACAGGAACAGGGTAATACAGAACTCACGCGCTTCCACCCCCATCTCGAACGCTTTCGGGTTCGCTTGGAAGAGAGCTAGCATGGCTTCAAGCTTGCGCTCCATTCCGTGCTGGCATCGCTGAATCTCTTCCTGCCGCCGCTGCATGCTGTCCTGCCGCCGCAGCATCTCCGAACCGGCCATGATGATGGCATCGTTTTGCTGCTTGACCCGCTGTTGTTCGCGCACACATACGCCCACCATCTCTATCATGGTCTGGACTCCTTGGGAAAGTTTCTCGCCGTTCTTCTTGGCGGCATCGGTCGCATCTTCCACTCGCTTCACCATCTCGTTCTGGCATATATCGGCCTCGCTGTTGAAGGCGTCACGCTGCTTTCTTATATCGTCGATCTTCGCCAGCAGATCCCTCTCGAAGCTGGCTTGTTGAAACACGACCTTGAGCAGCCTCTTGAGGCCGGATTTGCGACCAAGGTACGCAAGCATATGCCCCAGGGCGACGAGGGTCGACTTGTAGAGCGCGTCGCTCTGTGCTCGCAGCTCTGGGAAGCACTGCAGCACTCGCTTCGTGCTGCTGAGAAGGACAGGGAGATCGCAGAGTGCCTCGAGAACCTTGTCAGCGACAGTCTTCATTCGACTCGCTGCCTGCTGTTTGGTAAGCTTCCCGCGCCTGAAACATACCAAAGCGTACATCATCAGGGTTTTCTATATGCTCACTGTGATGATCAACTTTAGGCCGCCACAGACGATGGAGAGATACTCGGTCTCGGATGGGAGCAGTCCTAACCAGCCGGTGATCGCATCTCCGCTAGCCCCCAGCTTTCTAAATGCGAGTCGCACCTTTCCCCACAGACCCTTCGTGTCCGCGTTCTGGTACTTGTTGACAGCGCTCTCGACGACGTCCAAGAGCTCTTGGATGGTATGCTTGCCGTGGGGATCGATTCCGGTCTTGTATTTTTCCTTGGCGTTTTGTTCGTAGTCCTTCAAGAAGGCTAGAAACCTCTCCTCCTCCTCCTTTACATGATGCTGCTCGGATGCATGGGGACCTCTTTACAGATGATCCGGAGGCGTCAGTTATTAACGGTGGTCATTTAGGTACGCCTAGCCGATGGATGGTATCAAATATGACAGGACCGACCGGTGCAGAAACCTAGGTAGGTAGCCGGCCAACATCCCGGCCACTTCAAGAAGCCATGGGGTAGGGATAGGCAGCGTCGACAAGTGTTACTCATGAGAACCTTTTAATTGTAGTAACTTACAAGGTCACTCCATCTCCTTCACCCGATCGCGGCTGCGGTGTTTCCACGCCACAATCCCCTTCTTGTGACCCAGCCTCGGCGGGAATCGCAGCAGTCTCCGACCGAGGCACCCTTACAGACCCAGGGATGATCTGTCCCAGATCTGTCTGTGGGCTGTTGACATATCTATGTGTCAGATGGACGGAATACTCCTTGGCTCGCTCCCCTTCATTGATCAAGGAGGTCAATGCTCCCTGACGCTCCGGGGAGAGGGATTGAGAAGCCATGGGCCAGGACACTGGATTGTCGCCTGCTCTGTATCGTTGGTGGACTGTTCCCGTTACTGCAGAGACGTGGGACCAGGCAGATCTCATCGCGGCATTCTTGCAGGCTGCAGCCCCTCCTCAGCCCACCCTTGATGCTTGGCCTATCCGGGACAAGCGCGCTCCTGGTGCTTACCGATCCACTCGATTGCTTTCCCGAGGCCCACTCCAGCTCAGTAGGATCGATCACCTCTGGCCTGATGGGAGGGGTAAGGCTGCCCGCTCCATTTGAGACACGCGGAATTGGCGGAAGCATCACCCCTACCCTATTCCCTGGGCTCAAACCCTCAATGATGTGCTATCCTTGAAGCTGTCGACTTCCGCGAGATGGCTTCGCAACAGCATCCCGCGCTCGGGGAGCCCCAAGCGGCCTCGAAGGAACCAACAACGATAGCAGCGGCCCTTTCGGACAACACAGGCCAGCCAACAGGGCCGGAAGCCACAGATTCGACCACAGAACGGGACCAAGTGCCCAGAGAGCAGCCTGAGTCACCCAAAACACAGACCACGGCCGACCTCCCTCCGGGATCTGGCAAAAAGAATGGCAGCGACGAAGATGATGTCTCGCAAGAAGCGATGGATAGTGGCGACGGCGATTCACACTTGCTAAAGCTGGATGATGCAGCAGGAGACAGACATCTACGGACTTCACGTGAATTCGTCAGCAAGACCCCTACAAAAACCGTTGCTGGCATCCTCTATGTGAACGACGAGTACTTTGCCGAGGCCGTGCGCAATGTGAAGGACTTTCATATTATTGTCTCGACCTCCGAAATCCTCCCTACGGACGGCTTGGCTGCAGAGAGCCCCTCAAACGAAGAGACCAGCAAACCCGAGGGGGAGGCTCCGGACGCTTCAGACGGCCCTGACACCACAGACTATACCGATGACTCTGAGAGCGGCGATACCGAGATGGAATCTTTCCTACCCATCCGCCTTCGCATTATGAACCGGCCTCTAGGCTCGGAGCTCGCCCTGGTCGCCCAGAAAAAGGGGGTTCGACACTTTTATGAAAGTCACACAGCACCGTTCCGGTCCATCATTCCCCACGAGAAGGAAATCCGGTCACGTCTGCGGTTTGCCGAGGAAGAGTTTGCTAGGGACCAACAAGACCCTAAATACGCGGCGATTATTGACACAGTTCCCTCCCTCCATCCAGTTATGGTGCTCCCTTTGCGCGGCGAGCCTCGAGCACCTCTTATCAGCACTCGCAGAAGTCACCTCGCATACATGCGGGCCCTTGTAGAGGGGCTACGCGCTCTAGTTCATCTTCTGGATCATGATCTTCGGGATCTTGTCGCAACCTACTGGCAGCTGCAAAAGGGTCCTGTCGCCGACCTTCAGCTCCCATATCTCTATCTCAGTAAGTCTCAAAGCACCTACGTGCCTACCTATTAGCACATATGATACATGCGCAAGTTTGTATCTCTTTCCTCTGTGCGAATGGTAAGATATGAGGGAGCGTATGCGCAGCGAGATGGCTGATACGGGTCCCTCGACAAACAGGCTATCTATTCGCACCAGGCCAGGACGTTGTGAGCTATGAGCACAGCGCTCAAAGCTACCAAGCGTATCGTGTGATCCAAGTTGTGGGCGGCACAAGAATCTACGTCAAGCATGAGGACAGTCCAACGGCCGAGACGGGCCGTCGCTGGAGAATGGCAGACTTGCGTCTCATCTGCCAACATTACGAATTCGACGGAGAGGACACCGTCCCCATCAGAAAGACTCTATGGCTGACTCCATATGATGGCCGCAAGAGAATCGCAGGTCCGGTGGGACGGTGTCTCGAGGCAGCACCCCTATCGTACTACCCAGCCGAGCTAAAGGATCGTTTGATCGAGCGCGGGATCAAGTACATCCAGCTAAGCGGGGTCAGCCACCGGCGATACCGCGGACTGAGCACCTGGCGCTACTTCGGGCTAGACAGACAGCAAGCAGACGAGGAAGAGGTGTGTAAAATAAGGCATAACTTTTCATCCTTTGCCTATGCTGACCTCCGCTCAAGGTCGACAGTGACGTCATCATAGACGTCAAGGCTGCGTATAGAAATGCGCAGCACGCACGCCCCGTGTTCCAACCCTATAGTTCGGCAGACTGGGAGGTTGAAGATGGGACAAAGAACGAGTTCGACGAAAGCTTCAGTGATGATGACGTTATGAAGGTCGACTGGTTCGCATACATCAGTAAACGCGAGAGTAATATGATTTGGGAAGGCGTCATGATTCCCACCGCACATTCCAATGTGCTTCACCTCTTTCCCTACGAGATATGGGGCTATGTGCTTCTTCAGCGGAAATGGCGTCAGTACTCTCCCGGTCTTATTCTTCCTTGCTCTATGGAGCTCTCAGTCCAGGCAGCTACTCGTACCTAATCCCCGGGATACGGCTCTGGGAAGTGGTGTTGCAGACCACAGATGCTGACATTTAGTTGCCTCCCAGTTATTCTGAAAGTGGACCTGATAGAGGACATACCACAGCACAGAGAAGGAGAAAAGGACGGATTCGACAGGCTCGTCCTGCCCGATGGCCACAAGGACATCGTGCGAGCACTGATTAAGACGCACGCCCGCACCATTGGAAAAGACGAGAAGGGTGCGGGCAGGAACGACGTGCTGTCCCAGCCAAAGATGCGGCAGTTCGACGTGGTGAAGGGAAAAGGGAAGGCTCTGATATTGCTCCTCCATGGCGCTCCTGGCGTCGGAAAGACCTCAACGGCAGAATGCGTCGCTGCAAGCGCCAACAGGCCGCTCTTCCCCATCACGTGCGGCGACCTTGGGAGCAACTCGGCCCAGGAGGTGGAGAGCAATCTGGAGAAGTTCTTTGAGCTCGCGAGGAAGTGGTCGTGCGTGCTCCTGCTGGACGAGGCCGACGTGTTTCTCAGCTCACGGCAGAGGGGCGACATCAGGCAGAATTCTCTGGTGTCTGGTACGTGAGCTTCTGATTTGGTCTCGTCTGCCTCCCGAAGAAGAAGAAAAAGAAAACATGCCTCAGAAAGGCTAACCCTATTACCAAAACAGTTTTCCTGCGAGTGCTCGAGTACTACAGTGGAATCCTGATTCTCACGACAAACCGCGTCGGATCCTTCGACGAGGCCGTCAGGTCCCGCATCCACTGCGCGCTCTACTACCCGCCCCTGGACAAGAACCAGACGCTTAAAATCTGGGAGATGAACCTGGACCTCCTCGAGGCGCGCAACGAGATTGAGGGCGAGCCGAAAGTCCGATTCGACAGAGAGGAGATCATGAAGTTTGCGCGGCGGCACTGGAGAGAGGGGGAAGACGAGAACCGGTGGAACGGGCGGCAGATCAGGAACGCGTTCCAGACGGCAGTCGCGCTTGCCGCGTTCGAAACCCAGACGCAGGAGGGTGCCGGCGGCGGACAGGAACAGGAGGACCTGGGTCCGATGATCCATAAGAAACACTTCGAGACGGTCTGGAGGGCGAGCGACGAGTTCAACGACTACCTCTCGGGCGTGCGCCGGCCGGACCACCTCAGGGCGCGCGAGGACGAGGTGCGAGACGACCGCGTCAGGACCCGCGTCATGAGCTGGCCGGCGGGCAAGAAGGAGAAGAAGGCGGCGGAGAGAAAGGCAGCGCGGAGACATGGGCCGTCGCCGTCGAGCAAGGGGAAGAACAACGGCTCAGCAGCGTCCAAGGGAAAAGACCGGGACAGGGGCAAGTCCAGCAGGACGTCCAAGTCCAAGTCATCAAAGTCAAAGTCGAAGAAGAAGAAGGGCCAGGAGAGCTCATCGGGGGAAGACTCTGATGAGAGTAGTGAAGAGGACTCGGGTGGTGATGGTGAGGAGGATTCCGGGTCTGAAAACTCTAGCGGGTCCACGGACGACGGGTCGGGATCGGGCTCGGAAGAGCTTTCGGACAAGGAGAGTTCGGAAGACGACGAGCCGCCGCCGGAGACGAGGAAGAAGTCGCGGAAGAGCAAGAGCAAGAAGTAGAGGGCTTGGAGGACATTTTTGGGCAGATTGTCTATCTGTGAATTTATGGCGGCTCGCTTACATAGGTGCCGAACAAAGGAAGTTCGTGCGTCTGTTCTACGTTCCTTTGGACCAAAAAAAAAGAAACAAATGAGGGAAGGTCAAACAAGAGTAAACCACCTCATACCATCACATCAATAGTACGGAGCAATATCCCCCTCGTACTCGTCTTCGATCCGCACAGGCTCCTTGGGGTAAAACTCCAAGCCGAGGCCGTGGCCCGTGAGCTCGTGCATGAGCGGCGATAGCGTGTGGAATCCGTCCATGCTGATGCTCGCCTCGTCGTCGTCGTCGTCGTGTTGCGGCTCGCTCGCCCAGTTGCTGCTGCTGGCCCTGCTGCTCACGGTGCTCCTGGTGGTGCTGCTGCTGCCGTGCTCGAAGCCGAACGAGGCGGCGGCAGAGCGTGCCGAAGTGCTAGACACATGCCTGCGGTGGCTGTTGTGTGCCGTTTGCGGTCGCTGCTGCTGCTGTCGGCGATGCGACGACAACGGCCTGCGCGCCGTCGCCTCGTCTGATGTCGTGTGGCGCGTGGCGCTGCGCTGCTCGAACAGCGGCATGCTGGGCGGCGGCGGCGTATGGCTCGAGAGCCGCGATGACGGCGACCCGCGGTGCTGGTGCTGGTGTTGGCGTTGGCGCTGGCGATGCCGGGAATCGGGTCTGCCGTCGTTGTCGGGCCCCGGCTGGCGCGAGACCTCGTCCGCCAAGTCGCCGATGAGAACCGCCGTCTTCCTGCTGCCGGCGGTGCTTGCCGTGCTGCGCATCCGTGCCGGCGCCTGACTTGGCCTTAGAGCCTGGGCTGCTGCTGCTGCGGCGTCCCCGGCCGGGGAGGGCGAGAGATCGTAGCATCTCGAGATTGGCAGGTTTGGATGGAGAGGAGCCGCCGTATTCCTATCCCTGATCGGAAACTCGTCGCCGCCGTCGTCGCCGTCGTCCACCCAACGCCGGCTGCCGCCACCCCTCCTGGTATAGCTCTCGTAACCACTGGTTCTCGGCCTTCCCGACCTCTGCGGGACGCCGTCGTGCGGGGCAGCTTCGCTGCCGCTGCTCATACGGCGCTGGCGCCGGCGCCGACGGTATTCCTCGATGTGCTCGTGCTCGCGCTGCGTCTCGAGCGTGCGGCCTAGGTTCTCCATCAGCGGCACCAGCGCCCCGAGCCAAGCCTCGCCCGTCTGCTCGAGCAGACGCACCCGCTTTTCCATCTCCTCGACCCGCCGCTCCGCCGGCGTTGTGAGCGTCCTCCTCGTCATCACCACTGGTGCCGGCGCCGGCGCTGTTGCCGACGAGGGATGGCGGCTGTGCGACGATATCGAGGGTGACATTGATCGGGGCTGCTGCTGCGTCGCCTCTTCAGCCCGCTTCTTTTGCCGCGCCTGCGCCGCGGCCACGGCGGCGAACACCTCGGCCTGGCGCGCGCCGGCTGCGGCTGCGGCAAACTTCTTGCGGCGCTCGATTCGACGCGACAGCGAGACGCGGTCCGTTGCCTGTTCGGGCGTTATGGTATGTCCTTGCGGCTCCTTCGGTGCGGGTTGTGCTGGTTCTTGCTGCTGCTGGTGTTGCGCCGAAGCATGGCGAACAGAACCCTGGCTCGACTTGGCCGCCTCCGACACAGGGGTGCTGTGCCGCCGGTGATGCTGTTTTACAAACGGCGGCGCAAATTCCACGGGCTCCTCCTTCATGGCAGCAGCAGTCTCGGTCGCCACAACAGCCACCTCGGATGGCTTGGGCGAGTCCGGCGGCGTAGGCCCGCTCGACGGCGTGGGCGGAAGCGGCTGATCGCGCAGGGGCCAAGACGGTGCGAGCAGGTGCCGCTGCTGGACGGCCGACGGGGAGCCGCCGCCCACGACGAGGCGCCTGGCGGCCAAAGCGAACGGTTTAGTCCGGCACGTTGGCGAAGGCGACGACTGCTGGGCCAGTCCAGGCGACGCGGTGGTGAACCCGCCGCCGCTGCTGCTTCGCGCAAACCGGGGCGCCGGCTGCAGCTGGAAGTCTTGCTGGGGCGTGACGACGCCCGGTGTCGACGCTGCCATCGACCCCCGGCTGCGCGGCGGAGTCGTGAGCTCGGTTGCGCTGACGGCCATGACGGCGGTCAGGCTCACGCGCGTTTCCGACGACGAGAAGGAGAAGGCGTCGCCGCTGGCGTGGCTGCTGCTGGGGCTTCCCTCACCCTGTCCTCCCACCTCGGCCTGCTCGACAGGGCCGGTCTCTGTCGGGAACGGGGTCAGCGGGCTTCTGTCCAACCCCTGAAGCGCCCCTGCGTCGAGGTTGTCCTCTGCTTGCCTCTGCGGCCTGATGGTCCTCTGCGACGTCGGGGTCCCCGGCACGGCGGGGTCGTCGCCTGTCGGCGTCGGGTTCCGTATGTCCCTCGAGACGCGCCGCAGCCTGCGCTGGCTGCCGCCACTGCCGCCGCCGCTGGAGGTCACGGGCACCCCGTCGCCGCGGCCGTGCCCGTGCCGGGCGTGCCAGGGCAGGGATGGGAACGCCAGCCCCAGCGGGAGGCTGTGGCGCGGGATCCCAGACAGGTATCGGTGCACGATGGAGGGGCTGCTCGAGATGCGGCGGACCCTCTGGCAGTCGGTCATGATGACGGGCTCGGTCCCGTCCGTCATGATGCTGTCCGCGATGGACTTGCGCGAGGTCATGGAGGAGCGCCGTCGGTGGTGGCGTCGTGCGTCGTCCTTGTTCTTGTTGGTGGCGGTGTTGGTGGTGTTGGAACGCCTCGGCAGGGCCGAGGTGGAGCAGGCTGCGTACTCGCGCCCTCCCTCTTCGGAGCCGCTGCTGTAGGGCCGTCCGTCTATCGAGGTACATGCGCTCCTGTCGCCCGGGGAGGAGCGGACGCCGGATCTGCCGCGCCCAAAGGTGCCGACCTCGGAAGGTGCCTCGGGCGCCAATCTCGGGCTGTCAGGAGCTGTAAAATACGGCTCGGTAGCCGCACTTTCGGACGGGACCAGCGACTCCCAGGCGCCTACCCTCCCATGCTGCTGCTCCTCAGCCGACGGCTGTGGCAATTCCGAAGAGGTCGTCGCTGCCGGCGCCGTTCCCAGGGCACCGCGCAGATTAGTGGGCGACGTTCGGTTGCGCACCACCGGGGCCTGCGCGTGCGGGTTTGTGGTAGCGGCTGTGGTTGTTGTTGTGTCTATCGCCGCGGGCGACACAGACAGGATACCCATGGGCGTGTGTGTGTGGTGGGCCGGGCTGCGTGGCGCGCCGCCGCCTGACTCCCGCGCCTCGGCCACGGGCCTGAGCACCGTCAAGGCCCCTCGCTCGCCCAACCACGGGATGGCGTGTTGCCGCCCCTGCCCCGCGTCCAGCTCGGCAGCGGCGTGTGGCGGCGAGAATAGGCCGGCGGAGCAGTCCTCGCCCGGCGCGTAGACGGGGTACTGCGACCTGGGCTCTGGCCCCAGATGCGCGTGCTGGATGGGGATGGAGATGGCGATGTGGCGGTGGCCCGCGATGGTGGTGCCCGCGACGGCCGAGTCGGGCAGCTGGAGCTGGGCCGTCTTTGGCCTCTTAGGAAGGGGATGGACGACGGCGGTGGCGATGGCGGGGGCGGTAGTGGCAGTGGCAGTGGCAGTGGCCGTAGCGGCGGCCGTCTCGGCCGAGGCGCGCCGCGATCGCCGCTTCTGCTCGTCCTTGTGCGCCTTGCGCCGCCGCAGGGCAAAAACGGACTTGAGGGTGCACCATCGCCGCGCCAGCTGCGACCGGCTCTTGGGCGGGTCGGGCGATGCGGACCTGGCTGAGGCTGCGTCGTCGGGGCGTGACATGAACTACCAGGAGTGGCGGTGGTGCCGTGTCAGTATTGTGACTTGTCTGTTCTCACCACGGCCATCTCTTAACGTTTTTTTTTTCTTGGGAGACAAGGGGAAAGAAACGTACGTTTCCTGGCGGCGGTGTCCTGTTCCGCAGAAAGTCGGCCAGGTCACGGATCTCCTGGACCTCGCGATGCTGTTTGACAATCATGCGAACCCTCGCGTCGTGGGCCTTGGGCCTCGGAAGCACCGGGCCTCCGGGCGACGGTCGTACAGCCGACTCCGTCCGTCTCGGCGCTGTCGCCGTCGCCGTCGACCCTGTCGTCACCGCAACGGTGTCTCTGCCGTAGATGTCATTGTCCATGAGGGGCCGCGATGGCTTGCCGTGGGATAGCGAGCGTTGCCTCCCCATCTTGCTGCTGCCCTCGGCTAAGGCCGATGACATCGAGGCCGACGAGCTGGTGCGGGGTCGACCGCCGCTGTGAAGGTGGTGGTAGTGGTGGTGGGAAGAGGATGATGAGCCCGGTCGGGTAGTCCCTAACGTGACCGAGACGGACCGTTGGATCCGGATCCTTGGTGCGTGGCTGCTGTCCATGTTGTCTCTTTTCTTTTCTTCTCTTTTTCCTCCCGTCTATTTCTTTTCTCTCCTTCCTCCAGCACCTCTGTCTGCTTTCGTGCTTCTCTGTCGGAAGGATCTGAGACTGACAACCCGGGCTCGGAGCTTTGTTCTCTTCTTTTCTTGCTTTCCTTTGGATCTTTCCGTCTCTTTCAACGCACTACTACCCGCTCCCGTCCTTGCGGAATTCCGAACCTGCCGGACACGAAAACCACAAACCCCTCCCATGCGTGCCGCTCATGCCCTCTCCTCGCTCGCTCGGGCCTCAGATTGTCAGTTTGGCATGCGGTCGCTTTCGTGCGTGGCCGTTGGCGTTGGAGCAGGTGCAGTGTGAGCGTCCCCGTGGCTTGCGCTACCAAGACCCAATCCTCCTATCGGGGCCGCCGCGGTTGTGTGGTGGGGAGTTCGAGGTGCTTATATGCTCATTCGTGGTGGCGTTTATGTATGTAGACTTGAAGCCTGCGGGGGTTTGTGTGGAAACCGTCCGGCAGCCTGGTCGCCACGTTTCTTTCAAATTTCTCGGGGATTTTCGTCCCTCTTGTATTCTTGCCATTATCATTATCGCGAGTAAGTAGCATCAGACGCGCACGAGTAAGAGGCAAAGAAGTTAATATAATACCTCCGCGGCCGGTGAGCTGGCGCGAGTTTTCGCGACGATGTCAAACCATGGCTCGCTAGAAGGTACACGGTCCTACTCGGGGTAGGGGTACTAGCTCCGAGGCGAGGGGCAGCGAAGCAAAAACGCACGGTGGTAGGGTTGGAAGAGAGAAAAATGACAAGCAACCGGTAAACGGAAAATGGATAGGGTGACCAGGATCACGACGGCAAAAGGACTGAAGCGCAGGTGGGTGATCAAGGGGCATCCCGGCTAGTAGGGCGGCCTGGGCTGGACGCGCCATGGCCTGGGCTTTTGCGTCGTGACCCGGTCGCCCGCCATGACGCCTTTTCTCGGTTTTGGCGCTTGTTGATGCAAAGCTGAGAATTGGCGAAGAAAGGGTTCGGTGTTTAGCGCTGGGCGCGATGACATGCCGCTCGGGGAAGTCGTTCCCTTTTTAGCGGGAAAACGAAAAAGGGGATGAACGGATCGCCCGCGGGCTACGTCAACGCAGGGGGCGTGCGACTTGGGCGAGCGTTGCGGAACTAGACCCGTTGGAGACAAAAGCAAAGCCTCTGCAGATAACTAGCGGCTCCTGGTTCTTCTGCCTTGGCACAGTTGGGTGGTCTGTGTGTGGTTCATGTGATATGTGATATGTGTGCAGCACTGTCTCGTCCGGGTTGCACTCGTATCCCAGCCGTGGCAAAAGCCAGGAATTCAGGTGGCTTATCGTGCGCGTCTGGATGACCACAGGTTCTATGAGGATATCTCGGCTCTCGCAGACGGGCAGGTCGGCATCAAGCGTGCCGAAAAGAGGACAGATACATGGCGTCGGATGGAACCTCATTTGCCGCGGTCGGACCTGTTTGTGGCTTTCCGCTCGGGCGTCGCTGTGGAAGGGCCTGTGTCGTAGTGCGTCAAGTAAAAAGCAGACAAAACAGCCACACTTCCAGGGTCGTAAACGTTAAATTTTCCTGACACGGTTCGAACGGTGGTACATTTAGTCCGCCTGGTCTGTAGGCCGATGAGATGTTTGTGTTCGTGACGGTGACGGAGTGTTCGCCGGGCTGTTAATGTTTATTCTTCTTGAAGCGCGGAATATGGAAAACCAAGGATTCCCCAGCTGTTGGTGTAGTCGCATGACATGACCAGGGGTTGATCACGTGACCAGACCACGTAATCAGACCATCTCAGCGCTCCTTCGGAGCCCCTGGCGTCACTTACACCTGCCCGTCTCGCGGGCATTCATACGTCAAAAGACGCAATAAACAGTCCAATCTCCTCCACAGCAATCGTCTTCGATGTCTGAAGTGCGGGAGTATACAGTTGAGTCCTTAGGCTCGACCTCTGCTTTGGCAGAATGCTCGCTGCCGCTGGAAGATGATCGGGGTTTGGCCTTCCGCCCTTTGCGGTTGCTCAGGGTTCTCCCGCAGGTTTTCCCTCGAAGCCGACCTTGAGTGATCTGTACTTTTTATTCCTGAGCCTCGAGCTCTGAGGATATAAAAAACCCACCCGCGGCGACGGCTATTGGCACAGTCGTAGTGGTGGTTTCACTCGAGGTGCACTCGGGACTCTCTTTTGGTCTCCACGTCCTTTTCTTAGTCCTCGGCGGCGCTGCCAAGGGACATCCTTTGGGCCAAAGCAGAAATAGAGTCAGCTCTGCAAGGGTCTGCCCCCAGGGTCCAAGTTTTTAATATTAACGAATAATTTCGGCTGCAGAACAGGATGAAATTCAAGTATTTCACGACGCCCTCCTCCGTCGTGGGGCACGCCTATACGATAGGAACCTCAAAATTGTCGGCGGAAGCAGGCCTAAGCTGTGGTGGCCATTGGAGCGTCAGACAATCCGGCGCCTAGAGCTGCATCGCAAGTTTATGGAATGGGCTGATAAGCAGCGCGCGGTCGTTCCTGGGACGCTGCCAGGGTTGAAACGTGCAAAAAGGTGGTGGCCGTTACGCCAAACGTTCCGCGAGTGGGAAGAGGAACATTAAGCCACCGCAGAATAATGGCCAACTAAGACGGATGAGAACAGCAACCAAGACGAGAAAACATCGTGCCTCGACCCGGGAAGTTAGCAAAGACGACCACACCGCAGCTCCGCTCTACTACCTCATGGCGTACAGAGGCTCGCACCTCCTTCTGTCCTCGTTGGGTGCGGCGGCCGCTTCGGCGGATTCAACATCAACATCCGGCCAAGCGCCGCCACGATGATCAGCGGCTATGACCTGCAATGTGGTCATCGTGCAGTTCGAGACTCCTTTCGTACTCTTCGGGGCCATCTGCCTCTTCACCGGGGTTTCCTGTCCTGCCTAGTCGGGCATTTCCACCCTGGGCGAGGCCGGGCTCTCGCCTGGGAGGGGGGAAGCCATGAGCTATGCAGTGCAGTACTGTCAGCTCGTGGGCTAGACCGACTTTTTGGGGTCATGCTTTATCATGAAAGGTGCCACAGGGGCGAAGAGTGTGGGAAAGGGCTGGTGGTACAAGGGATCCGTGCCACGCCCACAGCATCCGCAGTATCCTGACGTCAACATTAGCAACCATATCACCCGGGAGCTCACAAGCCCCCGAGGGAGGGATCGTGAGATCCTCTCGGCTGGCAACAGATTAACGCCGCCTCGGCCTGCCAGACGCGAGCGAAGACATGGGCAGCGGTCGCGTACATGCCAGAGGTGTACATGAGAGGTAACCCGGAACACTCCGGTCAGGCTGCATCCTACCTGTGCGAGGTGAACGCACGATGTTGGTGTGAAAGGGGGATTTCTCCCATCCAATCGTCCATACGTTTCTGTCCCAGGTTATCGTAGCCTTTCCATCATGATTGCCATGTTCTCCTGAAGATGGGCGGCCAACATTGGGCGGCCTGGGCATAAATAGCTCCATGTCTTTCCGAGCGCCTTATTCTCTCTTCTACAGTTTTCTCCTTGTCTATAGCTCCATTAGCGCTAGCATCTTATCCTTCTTAACCTACTACCCTCCCTGCCACAGCAAAATATCACCGCAGTTACCATCACACGCACAAAGCTAAATAGTACGTGCGCTACCTTTCCTTGCCCCGAGCGAACAAAAGTAGAGAAAAGTCGGCCAACCCCGGCGCATTCACACAGGAACATGACCGCCCGGGTTAGAAGCGAGTTAATCCCATCCGAGGACGCAATAGCTGCGGCCATGACAACATGACGGGGATATCAGCATGCGAGTACTAGCGGATAGCAGCACATGCGACAAGGCTATCCCCGTTTCGTCAGTACGAAATGACCAAGGTTTGTTTTGCAATCTGTTCACCCCCAGACCATGCCACCTGCCGGAAGGCGGGTTTGCTGACAGCCACCAAACGCGGGCAGCAATGAGACTGTATTTCGCAATTGCTAGATCCAGGTGTAAGGGAATGCGGACAGCAAGACTCGAAAGAAACCGTCAGATGGAGATCAGACAAGGAACATACAATGTAGCGGAATGTAAATTTGTATCACGCTTTTGATATAAACAGGCTAGGCAACATTGCAGGACATTGCCCGTTTCCACTTATCTACCTACTAGACTGACTGTCCATTTTTAGTCCACTCGTCTCCGACATCCGGATACCCTTTGCTCGCCAGTCGCCGCGCCGCGAGCCTTCGCCACTCATGCGGGCCATGTGGAGTATCCGGTTCGGGGTCATCGGGATCCTCGGGGATGTCGAGGCCGCTGGAAGCCATGAATTTAGTGGCGATCCACTCCTTGGGCATGAACCCGGCGCTGTCCCAGTCGATGATAGTCGAGATGTTACTGTCCGCATTGACGAAGATGTTTCCTGGTTCCAGGTCGCCGTGGGCAAAGACAAACGTCGAGCAATCCATGCCGGGCTTCTCGCAGCTACGTGCGAGGGTCGCCGGGTCGCCACAAGGCCTGGTCTCGTTGCCAGCTTGTTTTTCTTTTGGAAGCAGATAGTATTCCTGCAGTCCCCACCGCCGACGCCCGAGACGGCGTCGCCCTGCCGGACGGCGAGCTCGCCACGGGTCCCCGCAATACGATCGACGCAAAGGCGCTTTTTGGCCTCGTCCATCTGATGCCAGGCCTTGCCCAGGGTTCGGTGCGGGATCCTCTTGAGGAACAGATAGTAGCGCCCGTCGAACAGGTCGTGCCGGAGCACCTCGGGAAGGGCAAAGCTGAAGGAAGGCTTCCGGTCTCGAAGCTAGGCGAGCGTGGTATGCTCAAGCGTGCGGTTGGGAAATTGACACGGCAGGATCTGGGCCTTGAGGACGGCCTCGCCGATCGCGAACGTGACGTGTGCATCCCCGGCGTCGTAGCGCAGGTCAAACCTGCCTCCAGGCAACGGGTGCGAATCAGGCGGTGGCTGCGGCGCGTGGCTTGCGACGTACAAGCCGCCCGCGCCGTCGCTCCAAGTTGTCGAGCCGGGCGGCGGCTGCGGCTGCGACGTTGTTGGCGAGCGCAATCGCGAGAGGAGGATCCGCCCCGCAATGACCCATGTGTTTTCGTCGACTTTTCGAATGCATTCCCTGATTTTGAACTTGATCTCGTCTCGTTCCACGACTTCTGGTTCGTCGGGATAATGGGCGAATCCTTTCTCTCAGCGGCGGAAGTTGCAAGGAAGTCAAGAGAGGCAACAGAAGGGAAGAAAAGGAGGAAAAGGCGAGGAGGCGGGGACAACGAAAGGGGCCCACCAACAGGCGATTTTTGTTGAGGACGGCCTCGCCGATCCTCCGTGTAAGGTGCGAGCCCCCGGCGTCGTCGGGTAGGCACGAACTTGTCGAACCGCCATCAGGCAGTGGGTCGTCGCTCTAAGACGACGAGCAGACAGCGCACTAGGACGGCACCCAGAACCCGAGATCTTGGTGGAGCTGCCTCACGTGGCCGGTGGCGAGAGCGGCGCACTGTGCTGGCTGGTGGTTGGTTGTCCAAAAGCCCCGCACTCCGCAGTAACTATAACGAGTATGTATAAAAGGACGGGGAGGAAAAACCCCACCTGACTTGGTTCCGGCGGGGCCTTCCCTTGTAATGTTCGCTGCCCGAGGTGGTGTTCAACTAGGTGTAGATGCAGAGACCTGGACCTGGACCTGGATTGCCCTCAACTCAAAATGAGCGACGCCGTTTTACAGGCTCGCCATCGCCTGGGCGTGATACGCGACCACGCCGTTGACAGACGCGACCAGACAGCCAAGGCATTCTACGTCGCCGCGCGGTCGGGCGATATCGACAAGCTGAAGGCGGTTTTGGTGCAAAACCCCGGCATTGACATCGATGGCACCTACGCGAGCTATGTCGCCGCCGACCGATTCCCCTCCGAGACTGCTCTCAACGCGGCCATCCGCGGGGGGCACGTCGACGTCGTCTCTCTGCTGCTCGCCTTGGGCGCAAGCCCGAACGCGGACTTGGGCTCAAGCTGTCATGCCCAGCCGGTGCTGCACACGCCCCTGCGGGCCAGGCCCCCGAGAATCGACATGGTCCGTCTGCTGCTCGAGTCGGGTGCCGATCCGAAAGGGAGAGCATTCTATGTCGAGGAGCGCACGTTAGCGGCCGGTAGCGATCGCTGCTTCCTGATCGACAGCTGCTCCCACGAGGCCCTGTTTGAGCGCCTTGCCTGGCCCATGCCTCCCGACCAGGTTTACCTTGACGTCTTGGACCTCTTGATTGCCTATGGGCTCGACATTCACGCACTTCCTGATAGTCTCGTTTTACCTACCCGACTACAAGCGGACCTCTTGCCTCCTGACCTCGCCGGCCAAGCCCAACGCAGATACTTTGTACGCATTCTCCCTCCCCCTCGCCGCAGGTGCTACGCCTTTTTTTGAAAGCTCAAACTGACGCCAGGCCGTCAATAAATTCAGTCCGTCTTAATGGCAAAACTGGGGTTTGAATACCTGAAAGTGGCCATCAGTCGAGGTGTCCCCCTGCCTGAAAAAGAGCTCTCCAGAGCCGTCACCCACGCGAGTGACCCTGACCTGATCAGGTACCTTGTCTTCGATCTTGGCTTCAGAGACTCCCTCATTGAGATGCTCGTACAAGTTTCAGGCTGGGGCCCCATTGACTGCAGGCCCGTTGGCCCCACGAGGTAATTTGACGATCTGCTACCTTTGATCAACCTCCTTCTCGAACGCGTGCCTGAACACAGGCGTCAAGAGTTGCCCACCGTCCTTTGTGCTGCCGCCCACAACAACAACGTCGACTGCGTCCGGTTCTTGCTGGACCGGGGAGTCGATGTAAACGGGATCGGGCGTCATGGAATACTGCCCCTATTGGAGGCGGCATACGCAAAGGCTTTTCGGGATGTTTTCGAGCTGCTTCTCCAGAGAGGCGCCGATCCCAACGTTCGCGCGGGCGGCAGCGGCGACAACGCCTGTGGGTATCCCACTCCTCTAGCGATGTCCGACTTTTCTTCTCTCTGTTCCCCAGTCACACATACTGATGAGACCTGCCTTACTCCGCCCAGTCCCCCTTCGCTTTGAGATTGAGAGCTCCCTGGACCCGGCAGTTGTGGGGCTGCTCCTCGACGCCGGCGTCGACCCGGATGCACGAAACGGCCAAGGAGACACACCACTGCTTGCCGCCGCCCGCGAGATGGCCATATCGACGGTCATTCGTTACAACACATATGTGAAAGACCGGCTGTGCGCCTTCGTCGGCATAGTCAAGGACATCAACGCCGTTGACAGGCACGGGAGGACGGCATTGCACCTGCTGGCTGACACGACGAGGCGAAATAGGCCAAGTCTAGATGTGGTTGTCGGGGTGCTGATCCAGGCAGGGATTGACATGACGCTCAAGGACGAAAACGGCCACACGGCAAGGGATCTGTTTCAGCAGAACTGTGTTTATTTGCCTGCAGTATGATCAAGGAGCGTCGCTAGGCGAGGGAGGCCGCCTGATCACATAGGTAGCGTGTAGGTTCATCGTCTTGGTTCCCAAACGAAAAGAAGGGGAAATGAAAAAAGAAAAAAAAAAAGCTGGCTGCACTCATTTTGTTGTGACCCGCGAGTCATTTTGAAGGGGCCAGCCTCAGTGTGGCGCAGGCGTGGCTTGCCGGGTGTTATCCAGTGCTTCTAGTCCCATCTTCGTCTCTTATAAGCTGTATTTAGTATGACAGCGATGGTTTTAGCCGTATTAGCAAGCTCAAATGCGTAAGTCATCCTTCTGAACGATGCTGGATAGGTCGGTTGGGCACCAACAGGACAAGTGACGAGCAACTTCGGGATGAGAGGGGCCAGGGATTTGATAGGCCAGCGCGTTTTGAGGCGCGATCTGGGGCTACACCGCCAAACACGACCAAGGGTAGGGTGGCAGCCCGGCCCAGCCACCGGGCAGGCCTGCATGGGGGGGCCTATTATCCTACCACCACCGGGTTGAAATAACACCCCTAGGAGCCGGCCATCCTTTGCTGCCCGGTATCTACCTACCTACCAGTGATCTCTCCCGTATCGCCCGTCGTTGCCCCGCAAGGACAGCAAAAAAAAAAACGGAGCAAAATCACTTTTGGCCTTGCCATACCCTGCTCTGCCTCCTCTATCAATGGCAACTTCCACCACCAGCACCAGCAGCGCCGCCGCTGCCGGCGCCCCGCTGCCCGCTGACTCGGAGCAGCTGGGCAGCCTCGCGTTCCAGCTCGAGAGCCAGCGGCAGCAGACGCTGCGGCGCGCCGCCTTCCTGTACCTGGCCGGCGCGCGCAGGCACGGCGGCGGCCAGTACAACTATGGCGCCCTCGGCGAGACCGCCATGGCCCGCCCCATGCTGCTGGCCGACCTGCGGGCCCTGGCCGAGCTGCTGCACCAGGCCCGCGACGTGGCCGTCGATCGGCGACTGCTCTGGCGCTGTCTTGCCGCCGCTCTCATGTGAGTTTGGTTTGGTTGTTTGTTTTGTTTTGTTGGCTGATGCGATGCCGTTCCTGTTCTGTCCATTGGCTAATGGTGATTTCCCAACAGATGCGTGCCGCTCCTGCTGCCGCCGTCGGTGTGGTCGCACCCCGTCATGAAGAACCCGTGGTTCATCACGGCCGCCGTCATCGGCTGCCTGGGCGTGCTGGCCCAGCTCGCCGTGCGCGAGCTCCTCCCGCAGCTGGCCGTGCGGCTGGAGAAGGCCGTCGTGCGGCTGGACGAGGCCGTCGTGGCCAACAAGCTCGAGGACGACCCGGCCAAGTCCCTCGAGGGGTGGCAGTGGCAGTGCATGCGGTACATCTGAAAGCCTGTCCGTTTGGATACTGGGATGTTTTGAAGACATGATCATGATGACGGCTGTATTTCTTTTTATGTTTTTTTTTTCTCCCTCGGCTCACGGTCTTATTTTCTTTTGCAGAATGTTCAACCTACATACGCACCTAGACATCCGAATCATTAGCCAGCATTACTACCTACCTACCTACTCTTAAGCGGCACGCACAGTCCCAGACGCTGGGAGAGGCTCTATCTGCAGCCGCAGCGACTCCAGCTCTCCAAGCCGAAAGCGGAGATACTGAATCGCGGCCGGGGCCTTCTCCCACCCTTCGTCCACCTCGGCCCCGTTATAAACCTCGTTCTTGGCGTACACCTCCCAGTGCCGCTGCTCGCCGGGCCTGAACTCGACGGTCCCGTCCGGTGTCCT
This sequence comes from Magnaporthiopsis incrustans, assembly GCA_003049425.1. Taxonomy (NCBI): domain Eukaryota; kingdom Fungi; phylum Ascomycota; class Sordariomycetes; order Magnaporthales; family Magnaporthaceae; genus Magnaporthiopsis; species Magnaporthiopsis incrustans. The sequence continues at coordinate 42,349 of PYSR01000114.1, read as the reverse complement.
GTAGAACTTGGGCAGGAACGTGTTGAGCTCCGAGGCGGCCATCCACATGTGGCGGAACAGGTGCAGCAGCCTCGAGTAGTAGTCGCTCTTCTCCTTCTCCCCGAGCCCGCGCCGCAGCTCGTAGAGCGACATGGCCGCGCCCATGCCGGCGCCGGCCACGGCGTTCTGGCTGACGGCCCGGATCCCGCCCGTTATCAGCTGCCGGGCGGCGGCGGCGGCGCCCGCGGCGAAGATGCCGCCCGTCAGGCCGTAGTGGGCGTACATGTGCGTCCGGTGCACGCCCATCAGGTACTCGCTGGACCTGAAGGCTTCGGACACAAGGCCGGTGATGTCCCAGAGCTGGCGGAAGAGCAACCTTGTGCGATCGGCGTCGATCTCCAGGCCTGCCACCATCATCTGCATGGTCTGGCAGGCGTCGCCGCTCATCTCGAGGATCGTCTCGACCTTGGACGCGACGAAGGCGGCTTGCTCGTCCTTGTTCTTGCCGAGCGCGGATGTGAATCGACAGACCTTATCCGTGAATCAGTAGGACGTAGTAGTTTGGCTCGAAATCGAGCTTCCCATCCCTAGCCGCTTCCCCCGAAATCGAGATTTGATGATATTCTACCGCTTACCATGTCCTGCAACGTCTTGATGGCCTTCGTAGTCTCATCCTTCAGACCAACCTGGCTCGACGCAAACAGGGCGGTCAAGCCGCCCCCCGCCCCGGCGCCACCAGAGGCCGCCGTGCTGCCATACAGCAGCCCGACCGAGACGAAGCACTCGAACACGACGAGCCACTCGGGGACTGACGCCATCCCGGCTGCGGCGGGCTTCAGCAGCGCCATGCGCTCGACGCCCTGCGCGTCCAGCATGGCGAGCACGACGAGCCGCCACTCCTGCTCGAGGTCGCCGCCCATGGCGGCCGAGAAGCCCAGCAGGCCGTGGTTCGACACGGTCGCGAGCAGGTCGGCCGAACCGGCGGCGAACAGGTTTACCAGGAACGGCCGCGCCTCGGCGCCCGGGTTGGCGAACTCGATGGTGGCCTGCGCCACGTGCGTCTCAGCGCGGCCATCGGGATGCGGGATGGTGGAGATTTTGTGGGCGAGGAGGCGCGGGCGCGACCCGGGCCGGGCGAGGCGGTCGATGACTTTCTGGAGTCGCTGCCTGAAGTCGCCGTCGTCGCTGCTCCTCAGTCCTGCGATTTCGAGGTTGTGGGGCTTTGGGTCGATTGGCCACATATTTTGATGTTTGGGGTTGGTGGTCTTGATGGAGAGTGCTGGCGATGGTGGAATGGGACAGGTGCATGGATGCCACCAAAGGCGGAGATTGAGTGTTGCCACCACATTATGCGATTGCCCGACGGCGCCTTCTGTTTGGTTCACCGGCTTTAAAAGCGCATAGATCGGCGATGAAAACCCGTCTAGCAGCAGCCTGGCCGGGCACTCTGCTTCTTCCGCACTCTCAATCCATCCGCCCGACAAGTCAGCTTTTCTAAACATCCTACCCCAAAAAATACGGTCGCCTTCCCCGCAATGCCGCAAGCCGAAAAAGACGCCGCGACGCCCAAGGATCCAGCGGACAGCTATCCGCAAATGGCGCAAGCATCCAAAAAGAAGACCGAGTTCGTCTCGTCCACGTCCAAATGGAGCGTCTGGGGCGCTGCTGCGCTCCCTCTCCTGACCGCCAGCCTGGTCTTTATCGGCACCGGCATGATGAGAGGGACCACGTCAGCCGACAAGGACGAAGACGACGACAAATGAGTGATTCAAGATGGCAGGACGACGGGGTTTCGGGGGATGGGGATGGATAGATGTCTCTTTTCGTGGCACAGCCCGCAGGACAAATTCCTTGCCCGCCTTGCCCCCTCGCTTGTACAACACAATTGAGCTCTGTGTTCCGGCACGTACGTTGACCGTCCTGGCTATTGATAGAGCCAAAGATGAGCTTCCTCGTGCGGCGTGAGGAGCTGACAACCTTCAATCAGCGCGCGCAGTGCGTTTTCCTTGCCGGGGCTTATCAATGCTACCTGCCTACATGCATCGCAAACAATCTACAGGTTCGCCGGGAGGTTCTACAGTTCCGTGGATGTATCAACTAAGGTTCTCGTAGCAGTTCCTGTCAACTCCAAGATAACCCTAACCCCCATTCACTCGTCCCTCGCCCGAGGAGAATATTTTCCTCAGATCGCATTCCCTTACAGGACTCTTTGTTAAGGGTCACGAGTTTGTTCATATGGATCGCGTAATTTGTGATGGCAAGCTAAAGCCTGAGGATTTGGACAACACGGTGATAGGTTTTCCGGTCTGTATGGTTGTCTGGGACGAGGGAGCCGTATGATCCCCGCCGCGTCTTTTGGACCTTCGGGAGCGATGTTGTTGGTATCTACCTACTGTAGCAGTGAAAAGCCAAGTGATGACGTCCAGAAACGCGAAGCGGCCCGCCACAACGGGTCTTTGAGTTCAGGGGTTAGTGCTGGAGGCTTCCTGGCACTCGCGTAGCCAGCTCTGGTCGTTATCTCCCTCGGTCGTAATCTTGGAAGTGGTGTCGTCGATACTCACCCGGGTGGGCTTCCTAGCCCAATTGATCCAAGAGCGGCAGCAACTGAACGGTCAAGGTCTATCACGGAGGCAGTGGCCGAGTTGCTGCCGCACAGCCCCAGCATCTCGAGCATGGGTGAACTTCTGGTACATCAACGGCGGCGAGCCTGTCTTTGGGAGCTGTATAGCGGTCTGGGGCGTGGCAGTGTAAGCCTCTATGATTGAAGGGGCGCCTTCGTTGAGCACGACCGCTGCGATCCGCTAGTCAGAAGGTGTAGCCATTGAGGGCGTCAACGAGGCTAGGGCAAAGGATTGGAGGATATTGGCCGCAAGAGCAGAGCCTACGCCAGGAATAGACACTGACCCCCTGCTCACCTACCTATATAGTCATATAGTCATCCCCGAAAAAAATTGCTCCCCAAGCCTGGATTGAGTGCCAGCCGTGAGCTGCCACCGCTTCAACCTGAGCAGGGGGCGGCACAGGGTGAGTCACAGGTGATCAGCCTGAGCTACCGCTTGGCATTTTCATGCACTCGGGTAAAGTTGCCACAAGTAAAGCGGCGGTGCCCACACTCTGTGCCCCTGAACCGTCTGGTTGCAGGCTCCAAGCTCACTGCCTGGATCCAGGCTCCAGGCGTAGCCGGCAGGCGCCCACAGCTGCGCAATCGCCAATCCGTCTCCACTGGCCGCCTTGTCGACTGGCTGCCCCGCATTATGTCAGAAGACGACTTCCCGCCGACTCCGATGATGTATCTTACAACATTCCCAGCTGTCCTAGCTGAGTCAGAACAGGGGTCGTGGCCAGCCTTGCTGCAGAAGCCGGAGCAGTAGGCGGTTCTTTAGCACTGCGTCAAAGGCTCCCATAACGTCCATGGTGACCAAAGCCGCGCTCTGATACTGCTCCAGAGACAGTTCCACTTCGTGGGCCACACACGCGGCTAGGTCGACAGCTGAGCGTTTGGGGGCCGCCCTGAAGTGCTGCGGGGCGGTTACTTGCCACGCGATGGCTATCCGAGAGCAGCGTTTTGCAATGAGCCATTCTAGGCCTTTACCGAGGCATGGAAGAAGAGCAATGGGCCTGAAAGACTTGACCTGCGTAAGGTCTGTTTTGTTCGCCTTTTTGAGCATGACAACCTCCGTCTCTCGGAACGCTAAGGGGTGATACCCTATTTCGAGGCAGCCCTGGTACAGGGCGCGTACGTGTTCTTTGATTGCCGGCCATGCCGCCTTGAGGAGCCTCACGGCCACTGAGTCCACCCCAGGAGCGGTGCTGGCCGTCGTTATCGTGCCTTCGGTGCATTCGCGCTGTGAGACCCGTGGGTCCCATGGGAGCTTGGTGTCAAGGTGATGTCAAGGTGATTGTATCTCGGCTCTTGGAGAGGGTCGCGCGGCAGATCGTCATCTGCTGAGAAGCGGCGGAGCAGGCCGTCTATCAGGGTCGCAGCCTTTTCCTGTGGGTCCGATATCACTTCTCCGCTGACATCGAGCCGGGGGGGCTCTTATTCCAAGCAACTAGGCGGAAGAGGTCTTTGTCGCTGGATGCTGAGTCGATAACCTTCCGCCAGTATGCCGTTTCGGTTCCGGATGGCTTTGCAGTAGGCTTGCCGCTCCTCTTTGGGTGGGAGGCCAGCTCGTATGACCCGTTTCAGGGCTCGCTGAGCCTTTGTGCAGTTCTCGTTCCACCAGGGTTGGCCGTTGCTGTCTCTGCTGGTGCCCGGCCTACGCGGTTGTATGCTGACGTTAGGAGGCCCGTCAGTGCAGCAGCAGCAGAATCGAGCTGTTGTGCACTTGGGTTTGCTAGGAGACGTGGCAGATTGTCGGTCCCCTGTGCGGTGATTGCTGCGAACGTTTTAAGCGCTTTGTCGGTGACGGTGAGCCTGTGGCTGCCTGGCATTGACAACTTTGTTCCTGGTACTGTAATATGTAATGCTTGGCGGCCGGAGCCTGGGTAGATCATTTCGTTGATCTGGGCTGAAGCGAAGGCAATATTGGAAAAGGTTAGGTCCAGAACTCCTCCCCTTTCATGGGCAGGGACCCCGGTTTCGCCAATGTACCAGAGGTCTTGCTGAGCCAGCTGGCAACCTCGGCGCCCCGGCCCCTTGGGCGGTGCGAGGGAGCCCAGAGAGGGTCTGCCGCGTTGAAATCGCCAGCGATTATTGTGTTACGAGGCACCGGCCAAGCGAAGAGCTTGTTGAGCGAAGGCCGGTAGCGTTATCCGGTTCTCGATAGAAGTTGACTGTTGTGATGCCGCCCGCTTCTACCTAGAGGACGTCGCAGTGTTTCCTTCCGGCCTAAGCTGTCGGGGCCGGAGTCGGCCTGAGCGTCTCACGTAGGTAAAGACTCGTGGTCTGGTTTCTTCGCTCTCCCGGTGGTCTGTTGGTGTAAACAGCTCGTAAGAAGGGTGGGAGCTGACCATAATTTTGCGTTTCCAGGTTGTTGGAGGTTCTTGAACTAGAATGATGTCGATCTCCTGTCTCCAGCATAGCTGAAGGAAGGCGGCGAGAACGTGCCAGCTGCGATGCACGTTACACTGAGCGATAGCTAGGGCTTGGGGCCCGGCGCTGCGCCCGCACACCATCCTGAGAATGGCCGTGGGGACTTGCATTAAACTCGCCTGGGAACGAAACATCGTGGATTTCTTTGGTGGTGGTGGTTCCGGTTGACAATATCATTCATTCTATTAATAGACCGCCATACTTGCGTTGCCTTTGTTTCTTGCCCTACCGTCGGCCAGCCCCTCACAACCAAGCCCCTTTCATCAACAAAACACCGAATCCTTCTGCCCATACAGCCCAATGACCCGGTTCCAAGAAGCTTTCGCCTTCTTCAGAATAATGCGATGTCCCGACCCGAGCGAAGGCTCGTCAATCAGCCTCTCGCTGACGATACACTCCTCCTTCTCCACCACCGATTCCCTGGTCTGCATGACCACATTGAATTCCGTTCCCCTCCGGAGATCCAAACACACCAAAAACTTCCCTCGGTAGATAGCCTCCACCTGGATCATGATGAGCCCACTGAGCAACATGGTCCGAATGCCCAACGGCCGATCGATGGAAAAGCCGCCTCCCCCACTCGCCTTGCGGGAAAACACCGTATTATACGGCCCCTGCGTCTGGAGCGGCGTTTCAGACTCATCTTGAAGCAGCCGTGCGAGGATGAGCTGATCGTCAATACCCGTGACGGCCTTCAGCTCGGAAACACTGCGACATAGAACCTGCCGATGGAGGAAATCCCACCACGTCCAGTTGGCAACGCGAACGCTCTTTGCAATGAGAACAAGAAAGGCTGCCAGGACCCAGGTGAAAGTCGTGATGTTGAAGGGATCCACGCCAGGCAGCCGTTCGCCTATCGTGATGCCAGCAGCGATTCCGCCCAACACCAGGACGGTCGCCACGGCGGAGACGGCCCCGACGTACCAGTCGCAGCGGACACGCACGCCGTTTTCCTCAAAGACCCACTCCTCCATGCGCTTCGATGCGTGCTCGAGCTGCTTCAGGCTGTGTCGGATGTGCTCCTCCTCCTCCTGCAGCTCGCGCTTGCGCTCCTCGTCAGAAGGGCCCGACGTGGGCAGCTCCATGTCGAAGGTTCGAACTCGGCGGGGCATCTGTTTGCCAGGCTGCCATGACAGCAGCGTGTCGTGGGCCACGAGGGAGGCAGATAGCGGGGAAACAGACCTCCGCCCCGACTGGTCCCCCCACGTCTTTCGGTACTCGTCGGTAGTGAGGCAGAAGCTCGCCTTGAACTCCGTTGGCCGATACAGGACGGGTATCTGTACGTCGAGGTTGCCGTCGACGAAGGCGAGAACTCCGATGAACCCGGTCACCATTCCGACGATTATGGGGCTGGCGAGGGCCATGGGTACCATGACGGTGAGAACGTCGCTCATGGTGTTGAGGCGCATTCGCTTCAGCTCGAAGTTTTTGGATCCCTGGGCGGCGCCGCTGTCGACCCCGGGTCGTTCCGTATAGCCCCAGGTGATGGTGGTCCCAACCGACTTTGGGCCGTCTGGGGGAGTCTGCGGGGTGGTGGCCATGCCGCAAACCATAGGAGTGAGAGGAATTGCAGGCTGCATCGTCGTGCTCTCTGTAGAACCCGGGCGGCTGCCGTCGATGCTGCTCTCAGTCCTACGTCTCTCGCTCTGCGAGTTTTCCCTCTCCGATTGGCGTCGACTCAACAAACCATCGACTGCCAGATTGAGCACCTGGAACGAAGCATGAGAGACGTTGATGTTCTTGTCGCTTGAGCTCCCGAGGTACTCGCCATCGATGTCCTGGAACAGAAAGACCGGGAAATTGCCGTAGCCAGTCTTGTAAAGCACGGCGCACATCTCGTACGACGTGCTCAACGCTGTTCGGAGGGTGTTCGTGCCGCGCAGGGAGACGAGGACGTACTTGTAGATCTTGAATATCGGGAACTGCACCATGGCCTCGTCCATGAAGTACAGCTGGGTAAGGGCTCTATGCGCGGTGCTGGGGCCCACGAAGGACGGCCCACTCTCCTTGCCGCCCATCATCCCCAGTATCCCCTCCAGACCCTCGAGCATGCTTCGTCCGTGGCTGACCCCGCTGAGATCTGCGTTTCGCCCCCCGGCGCCGCCCCCATATCCAATATTCGGAGCCGGCTTTGCAGGTGGGGTGTTTTGCAGCGACGTCACTGCATGGGCCAGGACGTCGCCAGACAGGACCTTCATCTTGGCCGAAATCTTCGCAAACTTGGCCAGGATCCTGTCATGCCACATCTTGCCCGATGCCGCCTTGGAGAGCATTCGGACAATGGTCGCAGTCACGTAGTTGACAAACTCGAAATAGTCGGCGTGATTGATGTTGAGTGTATCGTGAGCCTCGGCCTCTTCGTCGTCGCTGTCACCGTAATCGGCGACAAAGCGCTCAAGCATCTGACGGCTGTCCTTGAGAAGGCCCGCTTTCCCTATCAGATCAGGCAGCTGGCTGAATAGGGCGCCCTGGGAATCATGGATGACGATGTTGAGCGCAACGAGCATCTTGTCGGCCAGGCCTGCCGAGATCTCATGAGCTTCCTTGGAGTCAAGCTTGAAATCGCCGGAGCCTGCAAAACTGATAGGCGCATCCGTATCTGTAACGGCTGCAGCTAGTCTTGTAATCTCCTCCTTCCACAGCTCCTTCTGATCGGTTTCCGAGACGCCGTATGCTGTCAGGTCGTCGGTATTGTTCAACCCATCGCGGACGGTGACGCCAGGGGCGAGACTGGGAATGGAAAACCCTTCGAAATTGCATGCTCTCGCCAAGACGTCCTCTTCAGACACCTGGACTGGGGCGTTTCGATCGGGTGCTCCGGTTGTCTTGGGTGGGGGCGCCGCCGTCGAGTTCGTTCGACGCGCCTTTTTCCCTCCACCCCAGGCACCCCTCTGGCTTTTGTTCATGATGGTATACGATGAATTTGGTGAGGCTTGGACAAGGGAATGGCAAATGGGCGATGGAGTTGATAATACGGCGCAGTCGAGGAGTGTTGTTTACATTCAGATCAGCAGCCTGATGGGAGCAATCTGCTTCCCGAAACCCGCCAGGTCATGTTGAAACAGGCCCAGTACTTATTGATCGGCAATGTATGTACCCCGAAGCCGACAATTCCTCGGCAGTACCTTTGCCATCCAGAGGCAGAAACCGCGATAGTGGCTGAGCTAAGTCTCTAGAGGCAGGTGCTGGCGAATAGGCTCCAAGCTCTCCCCCGTTGGTGCCCAGGCTGGGCTGCTGCACTCAAATCACGACCTGATTTGCCACGCACACTAGTCGGGCGGCCTCTGGTTGGGCCGGGGCGCAAGGCAACCAGCAAGGCAGCCTCTAAGGCAACCTTATGTGCGCGGGGGTTTCGCTCTTTCATTGGAAGCATGATGACGCGTTTCGTGCCACACGGCGGCAAGGACTTGAAGAGGCGGTGAGAAGTGCTGTTTTGAAAGGAGCCTAAAGAGATGTGGAATTACTAAACAGGAACGGCCGCCTAGGAGGGCAGATTGCACGCTGGGAATCAGGTAACCCCCGGAGAAAAGGAGGAAAATATCTGCACCCACGACCGCCCTGGGTCGTTGTTGACTTTAACTTCCAGCATTCCACATCCGCATCACCCCTGTTTTGACGGCACTCGAAGCCAACCTTCTGTAAATCCTCCGCTCGTGGCTCTCTCACCCCCCAAAGACCCAACCCCAATGTCTCTCGAGGCGTACCGTGCCCGCGGCATCTGTGTCAGCTCCAGCAACAATGGCACCCATCCGCCCCCAACCGAAGTCGGGGACCCCGAGGATGTCGTACAGCTCAAGCACAAAGGCTTCAAGGATGTTACCGTCATCAAGACGTCGACTCCCTTCGGGACAAAGGAAGAGATGGGGCCCACGTCCGAGTACCTCCCTCCGGCCCCCAAGACAAGCGAGCGGGCCCTCCGCAAGTTTGACCGGTTCTCTGTGATCGTCCGCAGGATCGTCCAGCGACATGGCGACAGGGACATGCTGGCGCGCACTGAGCTGTGCATTCAGTCCCCGACACTCTGCAACATCTTTCGGGGCATCGTCGTCGACACACATGCAAGCTTCGACATCGCCTCCACCCCTATCGTCATGCCATCACCCTTCTACGAGCTATTTTTCCGACGAAAGGAGATCGAGGCATATGTAAACGACGACAATAAAAACGAGGAGAACCGCGCCGAGGTCAAGCTGCTGCACGAGTTTTTCCGCAACGATAAGCTGACCATTAACAACATGGAGCAATACGAGTCCATGATTGCTCAAGGCAAAATTAATTTCAACAAGCTCTGGACGCTGTATCCACCCAACGAGCTCCTGTTTCTCAACACCGAGGGGGCCCCCGAGTGCTGGCTCTGTCGTGATGTTCAGCCTGATCCACGGAACCCGATGCTCTGGTGGGTCACTGGTGCGCGGCTCGGCTTTAATGGCCGTGAATTGGGCCTCACGAGTAAAAAATGCCCCATCTCCTTCGCTGGGAGGACCGATGGGAGCATGGAGATCTCCGAGCTGCCTTTGGTGCCGGAGCGCTACTTTCGCCGGGCTGCCCAGGTCAGGGATGAGATCGTAGGCAGAGGCAGAATCTTCCGGGACACCATGGGTGGCGACCTGAGTGGTTACGCATATCGCCACTATAAAGGAGAAGTGTGGGGTGACGATAGCGTTGGCTCCTCTGCCAGGTGTGTGGTGAGTTTCAATCCAGACTGTACCGCGTTTGCATTGCTGTCGCACGATGCTGACAAGAGGTTGAATCAGTCCAACGAGCGTGTTATCGTCGACTACAAAGCATTCCTGGACTCTAGGCCCTCCGAGGCATCTCACCTCGAGAATCTCGGAAGAGGATCACAATCACGACCGTCAGACTCTGGCTCTGACTCCTCCTCCTCGGCAACCAGCTCGAGTAGCCCTGACGACGGCGAGGAAAACGCATTCGCCGTTTCGGCCGACTTAAACGCTGATGATGGTGAGAAGGACGCATTCGTCGCTCTGCTCAGGAAAATTCCGGAAAGACGAGGCATCAAGACCATGGAAGACCTGCTCCTTCTCAGCCCGCCCCGCATGCCAGCCTATGGACTGAAGTCGAAGCAATGGGGCTGGGTCCTGATCGAGAATCTCACGCCCGTCCCGGCTAGCGAGGTCCCCTTCCAATCTTTGCAAGTCGATCCGGGCACAAAGTCGCTGGTCAAATCTCTCGTTGCGGGCCACCATAGCGGCGCCATGGATAGCGACTTCGATGATGTCGTCAGGACCAAGGGAAAGGGTCTTGTGGTCATGCTGCATGGGTAGGACATTCGCTTCTCGGAGGATGAGGGGACAATAACGCTGACCATTGACATAGAAAGCCAGGCATCGGAAAGACGCTTACGGCAGGTATGTGGCACCCTGGATTCAGCAGGCTTCAGTATGAGCGATACATATGCTAACACAGTGCAGAGGGCATTGCGGAGCTGTATGGCTCTCCGTTATACAGCGTCTCCGGCGGTGAACTGAGCGTCGATGTCGGGCAAGTTGAGAAAAAGTTGACATCGGTCTTCAATCTTGGCAAGCGATGGAAGGCTATCGTGCTGCTAGACGAGGCAGACGTGGTCATGACGAAGCGAAGCTCCTCGGAGCTTGAGAGAAACGCCATCGTCGCAGGTGAGCTTCCTCCACACTGCGCTGTCCACCCCTGTCTAACATCGAGACTCGACAAGTCTGGTTGAGAATGCTGGAATACTTTGAGGGCATCCTCTTCCTCACAACGAACCGCCAGGACCAGTTCGACGAGGCGTTCCACAGTCGGATACACCTTACCATCAAGCTGCCTGAGCTTGGCCCCAAGGAACGGCGGGGCATCTGGGAGGCCCTTGTGCGCTCCAACGACAAGGTGATGAACGAAGCGGACTGGACGCTCGAGATGTTCGAGGCTTTGAGCAGATTGAGTGTAAATGTGAGTTTTGCACCAGCCCTTCTTGAGGACGAGAAATGATCGGGCTCTAGCTGACACTACGGACAGGGACGAGTGATCAAAAACCTGCTGAGGACAGCCACTTATCATGCAAGATCGACCAAGAGAGATAACCTCCTATCCCTGAGCCACCTCTACGACGTCATCAAGGTGGAGCTCTCGGACCACACGGGCATTGAAGGGGTGCTATCCGAGTTGGAGAGACTGATCGCGCTGCCTAAGCCTGAAGTGGAACAAGTGGACGGGATTCGTGTCGAATAGGAGCGGGCTGCAGTCACGTTGCACCCAAGGCATGCGTCCCACACTGCAGTCGGTTTCCCTGTAGCTTGTAGCGTGCCCTGAGGGCTGGAGTTTTCCTCAATACATCCTCTTTTTCCTGTCCTTAACGTTCCCCTATCATAACATAACTTCTTGAGGGTGCAGAGGAAGAACTCGACCGCCTTAACCAGAGCTGTGCCCTGATAGGTAAGACCAAGGCCCATTTGGCAGCGGTGACGCGTTTGAGACAACGCGCGCCCTAAGGCGAGTAGTTAGGTATCCCCTGAGTCGATATTATGAGACCTACAGCTGGCCGAACGCGTCTTGTTACATATCGGCCGGTGGAGAATCACTGACCGAGCGGTGTGGATCCGTGGCTGGAGCGCACAGATCACGTATCGGCCACGGACACTCTCTGTATCGGGTGTACCGTGTTAACGATGCCGGAATTGGAAATGTGTATGTTCGATTTTGGCAGCAGTGTTACAAACAGGCCTTCTGCACCCAAGGTAGGGTATTTAAAAAGGCATTAGACAGTAGCATGTAATTGGTTAATTCGATTTAAAGGAATTTATAAAGGTTTTAAATACAGGTTTAAATACTTTGTCACGGGACGAGGCTAGCGATGTACCCGTTACACCAAGGCAAAAGAGGAACGTTGTTGTAGCTGGGACTACAACCGTGCGTGGCCCTTGTAAGGGATCGTACCGTGACAGTCAAGGTGGCCACATCCCTACAGTTCCGGCTCGTCTCGACATGACGTTGATTCTAAGTCTGACTGAGACAGAGTGGAAAGATTCCGCGCGGGTGCAACAGATGCCGAGCAGGTCCTCGATCTTGGCCGTCTTGGTCCTTTGAGCCGGGTTAATACCGCGGCCCCGTCGGGCGCGCGAATACCGACCTCGGGCCCCAGCAGGCATGCGACGGTACATAAAAAAAACTCGGCGCGGGTGGCTTTGGGGTAGTCTATCACGTTTGGAACGTTAGCATTGGCGAGGAGTATGCGCTTAAGGAGCCGCAGGAAGGCTCAGGCGATGATGCTCAGTGGAAGAGGGAGATTATCATCATGAAAAGAATCAGCCACGTTAGTGCTCCATTTATCTCTATCACCCTGCGGCGAATCACTGACCTTTCGTTCATAGAAGCATATCGTTTTATTGATAGACTCGTGTCTGCCGCCGTCGCCGTGGCTTCACATCGAATACATGCCGGAGGGCTCCATCAGCGACCACTTTCATGCCGGCAAATCATTTGACGAGCGTGAATGCAAGCAGATCCCTGCGCAGTCGTCGGACGCCCTGGCCTACCTACACTCGCAAAACCCCCAGATCGTGCACACAGACGTTAAGCCCGGAAACATCCTGATCCTGCGCCGCCTTCCAAACGACCTCTTCATCAAATTCGCAAACTTTGGCATATCGCACGAGGGAGACACCCTTAAAACCTTTTGCGGCACGTACACCTACCTGGCTCCCGAGATTTACGAGGGAAAGAGCATCACGCGGTGCCGGCGGCCCACTTATACGGCCCTTGTGGATGTCTGGTCGCTGGGTGTTGTCGTCGCCAAGGCTCCTGTACGGACTTCCCAAACAGAAGGAAATAGATAACACGGGAGTGGAATGGTTCGAAGGCATCCGCAAGAGGGGGGAGCGGGCCTTCCGGCAGGGTTACCGCCAAGGCCAACGACAGCGTTTGTATTCTTTCAACACCTTATCTGTGGGTCTCTTGAGGACAGCAGAATCGTTGATTCCTTCGTTGGATTGTTTAGATCCCCTCTCTCTCCCCTTGTGGAGGAACTCTTCGGCGCTTTTCTTTGAAGGCATTATGGCCGCGGGCAGCTGAAGAGCCGTTTGCGATCGGGACCGGGCCAGCGAGGAGCAAGCGCTTCCAAATGGGCCGCTGAGAAGAATAGGCGAGGAGGAGGGTCAAGGCTGTCGAGCGGTAGGAAGTAGGGAGTGAACGAGCGTGGGCGGTCGCGACCTTATATGGACGCGGGATTGAAGCCCGCCCAGGTCCCCGGCAGCAGATGCGAGGCAGAGGCAGAGGTGGCAAAGGCGGCAAAAACGGCGGAGGCAGCAGGACCATTAACGACGCCTGCGCGACAACCCGCGGTGTGAAAGCCGGGAAGCGGTCGCCTGAACGTCAAAGGGAAGGAGGGGATGCCAGAAGCCGGGCGCCTGAACATGGCCGGAATGGAGGGTGCCAGAAACAGGGCCTCTGGCCAATCTGCACCCGTCCCCCATCCCGGCGGTGGCGGCCGACTCCTCGTCCGTGGCATACATCGCGTAAAGTTGACCAAAGTCGTGGGAGGACGAGGTGGTGTTGGTTGTGAAGGGGACGTTGCCATGCATTCTTCCCGAAAGGGTGGTGGAGGTGATTAAACCCCTGAGCATCACTCCCACGTGGGATGCCAAGCAAGATGGTTTTCGTGGATGACTACCTGGGTAGGCACTCCCAAAGCGGTCGCTGCCACCGCGGCTGCCTGGGCGATGGTCAGTCAACGCCGGACTTCGCTCATCCGGGCGGCCTTTTTATCGGGCCAGGCTGGATCTGGCGACACCAGATGCTCCGCCGTTTGGTTCCTCGCCCACGTTGACGCATAGACTTGAGCAGCAACTGACGGTTGCCGTCTGTTGCATCTCATCAACACCTGCTTCCTGATCGAGCACGGCGAGTCCGGCCTCAAAATGGCGCACCACCCCTAGAGACTCTCTGGTTTAAAACATCGGCCGTCATACTAGCCGGGCTCACCCCAAAGGGCCCCCGGAAGCGGTTGGTGGCATTCCACATCGGGCCGAAACGTTTTATACGGTACCGGGGAGTCCGTATGGTAGCCCCTGGAGCATGTACAGTCTTCTAAAAGAACTAGTCGTTGCATGCCGCCAAATCCCAGATGCGTCCTTATTGAGGGCGAACCCGTAGACTTTCGCCTCGCGCTCTGCGACTTTCCCGTGCGTATCCGGTCTTGAGACTTCAAGCCGGGCTCGCCTCGGGTGCCTTCCCTATCCGAGATGCCAAACCTCCAACCATCACAAGCTTTCGTTGTGCTGCTGATCCTATGAGCCTCGTCAAGATCCTCTTGAGATCCTAATGCGATTTAATCGGGCAACGGCGGATCATGCTCGTGCCAATTTCCGGGCCCACTACTTGTCTCCCGAAACTTCCTTTGTCCCGGTACGCAGCCTTTGGCGACGGTCAAGATGTCCTGCCATACCACCATCACCATCACCATTGCTCGCTCCACAGCTTTGAGCCAGGATACACATTAAAGGCCTCAATCTCGCAGCGGCACCCCGCCTCAACAGACTCGTGTTCTTTCGATTTCTTTGCTGTGGCCCCCCGCTCTTCTCTTGTGTTGTACGATTCGGGATGCACAGGACATTGAGCTGGAAGCCCGAGGGGGTTACGTGGCCTCGGTATCCACCGACGATGTCAGAATTCTCTTTGCTTGGGTCGCTGGCGTTGCACACCGGGCGCCCGGCAGCGCCGTGTTTGCCTATGGCCGGGTGCCGAAGCAAAAACAGCCCGCCCTTCAAAGGAGGATATGGTGTTGAGACGGTCCGGATCCGGGGTTCTGGCGGCAAGCCGTTCCCATCATTTCCGCGCAACAAGCATTAGAATAGCCCTTCCAATGTGAATGGGCAAAGCCCTCGGCCTTCACCTGGAGCGGTGTAGCAGGATTTCTCTCGAAGACTGGATTCAGTGCAGCCGGACAGTACCGAGTCCCAGCATCCAGTGACAACATTGCCTGTTCTCCCACCCATCTAGACCCTTCTCAATAGAGCACCAAGCTAGTCACGGTCAGTCGCCCTCGTCGGCGGCCGGAGGAAACATAAACCTCAGCCACCCCACCCAGAAAACACANCAAAAAAAAAAAAAAAAACAAAAAAAAAAAAAAAAAAAAAAAAAAAAAAAAAAAAACGGGCAGAGCATAGCGTCGAGTAGTCACGCAGCGCCCCATCGAACTGGTTCCCCGGATTAGTCTCCGGCGAAACGCGCCCACCCGCATAGCCGCCAGAATTCTTCATCGGCGCTCGCTCGCTCGCTCCCTAGATAACAAGGACACAGAAACTCCTAAACACGCATGAGAGGACCATTATGGTTTCATCCGGATCCTGCCAGTGTCCGATGTCCATTGCGGCACACAAAACCCACGAAAAAGAAGACATGCTGCATCAAAATGCATCAAAATGCCGCCGGCCCATGCGAAAAGAGTCTCTATATCGACAGACAAAAGCCGATCAATGAAATATTAAAAGAGGCGTAACCCCGCGAATGGACGCGTTGGCCCAGGTTGAGAGCATATGGTAAGGCAACGCGAAGTGCGGAAACGAGACGCGACATGTGGGCAGTTCGGGGCAGACAAACTACTAGCGTCGGCCTCTCTGGAGAAAAGGGTCAGCAGGACCCTTCTTTTTGGGCGGTCGGGGTGGACGAGGAGCCTAGAAAAGATGATGAGGTCGATTAGTCTTCCGAGGAGGGAGCAATGGTTTCTGCAAGATCGGCGCTCAGCTTACAGCTGGACGGTCGGGAGGGACCATGCCGAGTGCCTGCATCGCCGAAGGGTCAGTGGGGCGCTCTTGAGGCCGGCTCGACATGCCCTTCGGTCCGGGCGGTGGCTTGGTGTTGGCGCCGCCGTGCTGTTGGGGCTGGTGATGGGGTTTCGTCGCACTCTAAGGGTTTGGTTGAAGCTTAGCATGTTGGAACTGAAGTCGGGTAAGGATGAAGATGTTCAGGAAGCAGTCCTGGTCCGAGGTGGACGTACCCGTTTGGCCGTCGAAGACATGTCGCTGCCGTCCTCCTGCGCAGGACGCTTCCTCGAAACCATATTGACGTCGCCAGCAGGCCCCCTTGGTGCTGACGACTGGATGACCGGACTAGAGGCCATGGACCGCGCGTTCCGGCCTGCTGAGGATTGGATCGGCGGCGCCGAGCTGAGCGAGCGCGGAGGCGGCCCAGTCGTCCCAGCAGGCCCCTGGCCTTGGATCTGATGGGCTCCGTTGGCAGACATCGGCTGAGCAGCGCGAGCGCGGGCGTCATTGACGTCCAGCATCTCTATGTCGCTCCTCTCCGACTCTCGGCGTTGCATCGTGGGGGTCCCGTTGAAGGACGGCGCCTGCATCGGCGGGGGAGCCCCCATGGGCAGCTGCCGCACCGTCGCTGCGTTACGCAGCTGCGCCATGATGCTGCCCGACGTGTAGCGGTCGCGCGCCTTTGCGTCCTCGATCAGCTTGGCCCAGAACGGACCCTGCTTCAGCGCCCGGGAGTCGCCCAGGACCCAGAGCGACGACCGCGCTCGCGTCAGACCGACGTTCATACGCCTGATGTCCGTCATGAAACCGATACCTCCTGTCGGGCTGGCACGCACGCACGAGAAGATGATGATCTCGCACTCTCGGCCCTGGAAGGCGTCCGTCGTGTTGAACTCGATCTGCTCCAGCACCGCCTCGCCGTACCGGTCCAGGAACCTCTGGCGCAGCGCGTGTAGCTGCGCCTTGTAGGGGGTGATGATTCCAATCTTGCCCTTCAGGTCGCCGCAGCGGGAAGAGAAGTCGGTGGAGAAGCGGTTGAAGATCTGCAGCGCCACGTTGATCTCGTTGGTGTTGACCAACGACTGGCCGCGATTGCCACGCTCCTGGATACCCTCCACGTCGAAGAAGCGGTATGGGCCCAGCAGCGGGTTCTCGTGCCACGGCTGCTGCCGGAGCTTGGCCATGTCGTCGCCGTCGGCCAGCCGCCCCTCGTAGAACTCCTTGCTCGGGAACAGGCTGATCTCGGGGTGCATTCGGTACTGGCAGTCGAGCAGGTGCACCTTCGTCGGGTGGTTCTGCTGCATGCGCACAAACAGACTCTGGTCGTAGCCGTACCGCGCCGCCGACTGCGACAGCACCGTGGGCGGCAGCTGCTTGGGGTCGCCGACGAGCACGCACTTGGAGGCGCCGTACTTGAGCGGGATGAGCGCGCTCAGCTCCACGCACTGCGCCGCCTCGTCGATGATGACCGTCTCGAACTCGACCTGCAGCGTCTTGAACATGTCGTGTCCCGAACCACTCAGCGTCGCGCACAGCACGTGGGCATCAGCCAAGATGCTCTGTTGAATGCCTCTCCGCTTCACCTCGGCCTCGCGCGCATAAGTGTTGCCGCTCGACTTCTCCCGGTCGATCATGGAGCCGAGCTGCATCTGCCGCCTCTTCAGTGAGTCAAACTCGCGCTGTAGGTTGTTGAACCGCCCGATGTCGTTGGACTCTCGCGCCGACTCCAGAGCCGCCCGGAGCGGCATCATCTTGGCCTTGATCTCGCCTGCCTCCTGGTGCATCTTCTCGCGATCGCTAGGCTGACCTGCGTTCTGGTTGGCGAGCGCGTCCATCTTCTCCTTGACCAGCTCGTCGAGTGTGACGTCTTTGACTGCCTGGTTCACCGCGTCGCTACGGCCTAGACGCAGAACGTTGATCTTGTGCATCTGCCCGTTCGTGTCCTTGATTCCCGCCTTGAGACGCAGTACCAACTCGTCTACGGCCGCGTTACTTGGTGCGCACACCAGCAGCTTCCTCGCCATCGGTGCCTCTCCGTTGGCGCCACCAGGGCCCGGCCTGACAGGAACAGGGGCGGGCTTGTTGATCTTGATGTTCCCCGTGAGCAACGCGCCCACCATGGCGATAATCGTCTTCGTTTTGCCCGTTCCTGGCGGACCCTGAACCAGAGTGAAGCCATCGTTCTCCTTGGCGTTGATGATGGCGGACGCCTGTCCCTTGTTCAGCTGGTAATTGTCCTGGAAGCTCTGGATGCGCTCGTCTGAAAAGGTGAGCACGGGCGAAGGCTCCGCCTCGAGCACCTCAGTCATCAGATCGTAGTATTGCAGGCTTTCCAGCGCGGCATATTCACGCTCGACAGTCGTCATATTCGTTATCCGCAGTCCCCGCAGGTCGGCACCAGGCATCAGTGCCTGCAGGAAACGACCGTTGCCCTTGGACGTGAGTCGACAGGTGACCTCGATGATGCTCTTCTTCATCATGGTCTTGAAAACTCGAGCCAGGCAGTGCGGTGCGTCCCGGTCGCTCAGGGGGTCGCTCGCAGTCGAGAGGAGAATAATATCTCCATCCGACAATCGTTCTCTGTCTTTATCTTTGAGGTTGGGCATGGGTATGGAGGTCGTCACCTCCATGAACTTGTCAACAGACACTCGGTTGATGATCTTGATATCAAACGGTTTTGATGTCGACTCATCCTTGGACGTGACAAACGATCGCCACGCCTCGTTCACAAGCAGCGGAAAGAAGGTGTCTCTGTAGTCGACCGGGGTCATGTACGACTTGGCCACCTCCTTGCACGAGTACCCGTTAGGCGGATCGTTTCCTTCGTGGAAGATATCCCACTCGAGGATGGCCTCGTGCAGTCGCTCCATCGGGGGAGTGATCCGAGCACGCAGATCCTTCTTTGACCGCTGGATCTTTGTCTTCTTGACGGGACCTATCTGCTTGGCCCTGAGCTCCTTGAGGCGGCGGGCAGAGGCGTCCTTACCGGCCTGGCCGTCCTTCAGGAGATCGGCCATCTCCTCATCGCCGTCAGAGTCGTCATCCTCCTCTTCGTCGCTCCCGACAAAGGTCTCGCTTTTTGCTGGTGCATGGGTTTTATCAAGGACCCCCGCGATGCCCTTGAGGCCAGACCCTTCCACGCCGACCATCTTGCCGGAGGCTGCTGCTTCGCGCAGAGCCTCTGCGCGAGCGCGAGCAGCGGCATTGTTCTTGATTCGCTCCTGCTGCTGCCTCTGGCGAGCCTCTCTCATACTAGCTTGAGTCGATTGTATCGCAGCAGAGCTCAGAACCGAAGGCTTCCGGGGCTGCTGGGACTGCGCTTTGATCGTGCTCAGCACCGAAGGAGGCTTTTCTGACGGCACGGAATCCGCCTTCACTGCTGAGGAGCGGGAGAGCGAGCTAGCAGTAGATTTAAGAGCAGATGTAGCAGTAGAGGAGTGGGGGGAGTCTGCGGAAGGGAGCGCTTTCGACCAGGCGTCAAGATTGCCCTGCTTCCTCGTCTGGGTCTTGGCAACCGGCTTGAGGATGGAGTGACTGGACGAGTCCGACTCCTCGCCAAGGTCGGTGCCGAGCGCCCTCAGCAGCTCGGCTTTCTGGGGTGGCCGCAGGTTGGAGTTTGTCTTGTACCTGCCGTCGGGCTGACGGATGCAAATATCCTTGAGCATCTGCAGCGGCTTGGAAGGGAGAGCCATGTCAAACTCGCAGAGGCGTCGAAGGAGCTTTCCAACGGACCTGGCGAAGACGGCAAGGAGTTCTTGGTCCCGCAGCTGCAGCATCTGGGTGTACTGCGTGGTTATTACTCGAGGGTGTTCGAGGACCACCTTCATGGCCGCCGCCCGCGCGTCGTTCAGCGCCTTGGGGTCGTCGCCTTTGCTGGTCGTGACGCTTATAGCATTCGCGATCAGGCCATCCTCGGCGAGAAGGGCATCTGCATGGAGGACCGCTTGCGTGCAGCAGTCCTCCATATCCTTCTTGGAGACGTACTTCTCAGACCATGCCTTGGTCTGGCCAAAGAAGTACCCCAGGAAGTTCCACTGGCGCCTCCACCAATATCTAATGGCGTCGCCCTCTTGCTTCGTCATCTCGCGAGACCGCAACAGGCCGGTAGTCGAGTTACAGAGAGCCTCAAGGATATCCTGATACCATCTCAACACGTTGGGCACGGGGCCAAACATGGAGGCGCCGAACTTTGGGTCGGGGATCTTCTTGCCGACGGCATCAGAGAAGGATCTTAGGAACAGCTCCGTGTGCCAGCCTATCATCTTCTCTAGCGCGTCGGACCGGCTATCCTCGCCGGTGAGGGACTTCATAAAATCGACGGCCGCGAGGCTGATAGACTCCTCGCCATGCACCAGGCATCCAACCAATGCGCCCAGGGCGTCGGTGTCAGAACACAAGTTCTTCAGTTCAGCCGGCGTGAACCCGCTCACACGTCCGATGAGACGGCCGATCGAATCCGCCGTAGCCTCGAACTGCTTGTTGAACTTTGCCTTCTTCTCGTCCTTGACGACGGCTTCTTTCTTCCCCGGAAGGAACTTCTCGACGCCCCGGAGGTGTAAGGTGGCGGTGATGATGACGTTGGCCAGTCCGGTCATCTTGGACGGCTGCATGTGGTCGATGAAGGCGTCCCATAGCTGGGATGACCTCCGCTCGACGACGCGGTTGTATGACTGCTCGGCCTTGATCGCTTCGGCCTCGTTGTAAAAGGTTTCCGAGTCGAGAGTGAGCGCAAGCTTGATGACGTGAAGGGCCTTGGCCGACAGCCCAATGTTATACCGGTCGCCGGGCTTGAGGCTGACGCAGTCGATGAGGAAATCTTTGTACTTCAGCACGATGTTGTAGGTGATGTCGATGTAAACCAGGGCGGTCGAGAAAGCCAGCTTCTCGTCTTTCAAGCCTTCGAGGGTGCATGTCAGGGCGACGAGCGACGCATTAGCGCACACCGCCTTGGCGTCTCTCGTCGTCTCGTGGCTCGCCTTGAACGTATCCAACAGCTGGTGGAGGATAGAGTCGCAAGCGTCACTACGGCCGGTGGGCTGCAGCGAATCCATGAGATTCTTGACAAAGTACGACAGGAGCGGCATTTCACCCTCGCCCTCCGGCATCAGCATCTCGGGCTCAAGAGAGCGCGCAAGCAGCCCCATGAACGCCCTGCAAGCCCAGACATGCTGGGTGAGGATCGCAGGCGACAGGTCCGAGAGGGCAGACCAGAATGCCTTGGTAGACTTCCGCATCAGCGCGCAGAAGGTGCGGATCAGCGTCGCGAGAACATCGGGATCATCGATGATGGCTAGATGGTTGAATGCCAGATGGTAGATGTCGGGCTGGACCTGCATGCCGCGTAGGGTGTGCAGGACGAACTCTTCACTCATGGCGGGGAGCAGGACGGCCAGCGCCTTCCAGAACCGTTTCACACGGGCCTGGTCGGTAGCCTGGTGTGCTACAGCCTCCATCTCACTGGCCAGGTATTCGTTGACGGCCCAGTCAAACTGGTCCGGCTTCAAGGATTCGGGCGGGATGCTCTCCCAGGCAGCCTTGGCAAACCCGCTACGCAGCTCATCCTCCTGGAAGAGGAAATGGGTCATGGTCGGGATGACACCGGACCCGAGACGCAGAGGCTTCTTAACCTTCTGGATCTCCTGGAATACGTAGTTGAATCCCGTGCGGTTATCAGGCAGGGAGAGGTAGGGCATGCAGCAGAGCGCCTCGTAGAGGGCGAGGACCGCAGTCTCGTCCTTTTTGGCCAGCGCATTCGTCTTCATGGGACCATTTTCCCTCAGTATTTTCTCGGCGGCCCCAAGGCCAAGGTCGATGCGAGCCTTGTCGAAGGCGTTGAGCTTCGTCGACATGATGGCGGCCGTGTCTTCGTTGAATTTGCTACAAAGGAGCAAGAGGCATGAGCGTCAGCAATTGTGGCCCAGCGAGGCGGGAGGCAACCTGGAAGGGCAGCAGCTCAAGCCTCACTTAGCAAGCTTCTGGATGAACGGCTTCCTCGCCTTGTGCCAGAGGCGTATGCAGAAGGCGCACGACTTGAGGTTGATCTCGGCCCTCTCGATCCATTTGTCGAACCACGCCGAAGCCTGGTCTTTGCTGATGGCGAGGACAAGCGATGCCGATACGGAGAAGTCGAGACGTTCTTGGGCGTCCTTTAGGCGCGATGCCCGCTCGTCGGCAGAAAGCCCGCTCTCTTCGGGGTCGAGGCACTCGTAGTCGGTTTGGTCATCGTCGTCGACCTGGGGACAGAAGAGGTGCACCTGCTCAGGCACCTCTTCCAGCTTCTGGAAAGCGGCTATGATTTCCTCGTAGACGCCATTGGGATCCTCCATCCTGGCGAGCGGTAGCGGTTCACGCCCTGCACCTGCGAGCTTGTCGATGGCCGGAGTCGGAGCATGCGTGGACGTCGTTTGCCCCAGCAACGAGCTGTTCGATGGCTGTCAGTCGATTTGGAAACGGGTCGGGGCTGTCGATTTTGATCAACCATCCGTCGTAACAGCACTGAAACGTGTAAAAGCCGAGGACGCTCTGCCCGGCAGAAGCAGAGCAGGTTGACCGGGTACTGGAGACCCCAGTCCTCTGTTGTGGGCGCTTCGTGGTAGAATTTGAAAGTTCCGTCAATGTCCGCAAGCGGCTCAGCAAGGCACGTCCCTCCCTCTTTCGCGCCTTCTCTTCTTGTCTTGGAAACGCGGCGCGTCACCGTCGCAGCCATTAAAGCCCTGCAGATGACTAATGAGCTTAAAATATGGGGCCGTGCTGGTGATTCCACCTCTTCGGCAGGCGCTCTTTATCCATTCGCCAATAATCTTTGGCTTGATTTTACTTCATCGCCTTTTCTGGGTTTCTTTCATTCCGCCTGCCTACCTCCTGCTGATGACATTTTCTTTCCGTATTTCTCCGTCCTCTTCACATCTCTAATCCATTTTCCTATCAAAAACGGCTTGAACCCACTAGCTTAGGCCCGTGTCACCCGGCGTGTGCGAGTGCCGAGTCGACAAGCACTCAGGATTCAATGGTTGACAGCACGATGACAAGTGACTCCTGCAATTTATTGGGCTAAATTCCTCCTCGGGTATCTTGTAACATGGATGGTCCTTTGTCTTATCAGTACTGATCGAATCCTCACGTCATTCCTTTCTCGGGTCCTCTTCGGACCTAGCCTTACACAAGCGTTCCTTCTTCCTCTGTTCCGTCAAGCTGATATTTCCCACCGAATGCATCGTGCTCATAAAAGTACAGCATCTTAAGCCATGCCTGTTTCCTCCATATTCATCGCGCAGGCCGTGTCAGGTGACTTGACATGAGCTGCTGGCTGTGGCTACTGCCGGCCGACATCGTTGTAGAAGTCGTCGATGGCTTCCATATCGGCCTTCCTGTCCTCGACCATCATCTCGTCCAGCTGCCGAAACACAGGCAGCAGCTGAACAGATGCCTCCAAGTCGGCCCTCCGGTACGGAGCCATGGCCTTGTCCACAATATGACGCCACTCGGCCCCTGATTCTTCTGTCCAAGTGTCGACAGGATGATGGCCTGTGGCTGTGGCAATGGTTTCGCGATTGACAAAGGGCTTCTCGAAAATCGGGCCGCTGTACTGACGGACATCTGTCATCGTGACATCTTCCGTGCTCTCCTCGGCGTCCTCATTTTCCTCCTCTTTCACTTCTTGCTTGTTCGTCAAATCTGTTGGCACAGGGATCGAGGGTGTAGTCGGTGGTAGAGCACCGAACGTCGGCTCGCTCATGGGCATGTTCATCTTCGAGATGGTGTTGGTCGGGGTGTGAGAAAGCAGCATGGACGTGGCCGGGAATTCCACTGCAGGGAGCTCATGTGCCCGGGCAATAAGATGGTGAGCTGTGTAGGGAGACGCGGCGAGATTGACAGTGGGGAGATCTACGACATCGGGAATCGTCGTGGCCGGAGATGTCGGGACAACCGGCGATGTCCAGGTAGCCGGAGATGCCGAGGCCACTGGAGACGCGGCAGCCGCGCCAGCCCTCCCCTTAGCCGCGGCCGCATCCCCCTTGCGCCTATCGAGAAGTTCCTCAAGCGGGCAGACGCACGCCTCCCACTTTCCCGCCCCCTTTCCATCGCCCCGGTCCTTGTTCCCCGCCGAGCACCGGTAGCAGCTCTGACCGTGAAAGACCAGAAGCTGGTGCAGATCGTACTTGAGATGGTCCGGGACGCGGACCTCGAGGTGATAGAACGTCTGCTGGTCGCCCGCACGGTCAGGCACCCAACCGAGCCAGCGCGCGAGGCGCCACACGTGCGTGTCGACGGCGAGGCACGGCTTGCGCAGGCAGAAGAGCACGACGCAGGCCGCCGTCTTGACCGACACGCCCTGGAAGGCCGAGAGCTGCCGCAGCGCGTCGGCCACCGTCACCTCGGGCCGCCGCAGGCGCTGCAGCGACAGGATGTTGTTGCTCAGCTCCGCAATCTCCGCGTCCCGGTCTCCCTCGCTGTACGGCAGGGATGGCTTCAACTCTTTTGTTACTATTGTTTTTGTTGTTCGTGCTGCTGCTGCTCCCGCTGCGTCCGCTGTCGCAGTCCCTGGTGTTAGTGATAATGAAGCTGCTCCTGGCGACGATGCCGGCGTCGATGATGTCCAAGGCGACGCCGCCGGACTTCCACCGCCCTCCAGCGGCGACGGCGGCGGCGACGGCATACCGGCGCTCTTGTCGGCCAGCAGCGCCGCCAGCCTGGCCGTGTTGTCGGCGCGGACCCTGGCGCACAGCGCCTTGACGAACTCGGTCTTCTTGTTGCCCAGCCCGCAGCCCTTGATTGCGGCGTGCACGCGGTCCGACGACGCGTCCGCGACGGCGAGCCAGTCGACCGTGTCGCCGCCGCCGAACTCGGCCAGCAGGTTCTGCACCGCCGCGTCGGCCCGCGCCATCTGCGTCGCCCCGCTGATGATGGTCCGGCAGAGCGCGTCCAGCACGTCGTCGACCTCGCCGCAGCCCGCGACCGTGGTCGACGGCTTGGCGATGACACTGCCGCCCGGGCCGTGGAAGGCCGTCAGCAGGCTCCAGACCCTCTGGCAGTCGTCCGGGCTGGGAGCCGCATGGTCTGGGAAGGGCGTGACGCCGTGCTTGATTCGCTTCCTGGTGGGCATGACGTATTCGCTGACCCAAGCTCTATCGCCCAGGGCTGCCGTCGTTGGGGAGCTGGTAGTCGGAGAGAACCATGCACACACAAGTCGAGTGCTTTAACTCGGATAGTGATAGTGCGACCTGCAGTAGGTAGTCCGTTTGTTGCTCGGGTTCCAGTTTTATTACCTTGCACCTAGGATTCCCCGATGGGGCTGAGTGAAGGAAGAAGAAAGAAAAAAAAAAAGCAACGAGATCGAGGTGACGGGGTGAAGCGGCTGATGTGGCGCTTCCAATAAAATCAGCCGTTATTGTTGGAGAGAAAAGGAAGGGCTGAATGATGGAGTTCGACACGCCTTCCTTTCCTGGGAGCTCCTGATGATACTCCCGCATTCATTCAAATTGCTGCCTGTTTAGTTGGCTCCATATCCATGTCTTCAAAATCGGAAGGCGACATCGAATACTCGGCAATCTACTCGAAGAATTTCGTTCCAACAAGGAATACTGTGGAATACGAGATGGTTTTGCTGTGGCAAAGCTGAAGCCGATACACACGCCCTCCTAGCTTGTTGGTCATCGTCCCGAATGAGCTAGCCGTGAATCGAGTCCGAGGAAACTTTGGCCAGCGTTATTTCTTTGGGCCGACGGTCGCTTGGGTGCCGAGTGAGTGGCGGCTGGCTGCATCCGCTTTGCATCAGGACTGGGACAGAGGGTCGGGGGCAGGACCTGAAGTAGAAGTCGATCAGACGAATAGCAGAAAAGCACTCTGCCGCGAATGAATGTCTTGACTGCGAGAGGAGAGTACCTGCCTAGATTCCGCTTCCTAAGCATGAAAAACAACGGCCTCCTTCTCGCATGCAAGCAGTCAACGAACCGGCTAGGGGATATGGAGAGACCTGGCCAGAAGAAACCCCAAAGCTAACTGCCGAGCAAAAACCGCGTCGAGGATGAGGCGGCCCGTGGCAGAACGCATTGTTCCTTAGAGGGAGCCTACTATAGGGCCGTGCGGGGGGGTGATTTAGCCTCGAGGCTCGTCTGAACTCTCGACAGGACTGCTGGGACACTCCATGGTCTCGGAATTCCAGGCCCTGATGGCAGGCCGAATCAGACGCTTTTGAATTGAGCTACTCCGCAACCCGTGTCTATCTATAGATGCGGCAGCGTGGATCGTACTTTTCGCATCGCAATGTCCACTATAAACGCCTGTCTGAGATTAATGCCAGCCACATGCGGGCTAGCCAATGTCTGCCCGGCCTCCAAGGTGGATTTCCCCGTCCGTCCCAACAACGTTTCGCGCAAACATGGCCTCTCTTTGATAGGCCCAGCAGGTTTTTGCCCTGATTATCAGCGCGGACAAAAATCATTTCACGAGTAGGACACACTCAGGGTTGCTCGGTTGCAACGTTGTGAAGGCTGATGATTTGCTGGTTAGTAAATCATGTATGCTGGCCCGTCTGCTCATCTCTGGGCTTCAACTGACCTGATGTCTTGGCGGTCCATGGGAGAAGCCAAAGGCACCCGAGAAAGGACAGGCGACCCACTCGTGCTGCTGGGTGCCCCGCCGTTCTGCCGCGTCGCCGGGGGAGAGACGGGCCCAAGGGTAGCGTTCGAGATGGAAAGCAGGACAGGGCCGCTGTTTGCGGCAAGTGAGCCGCTCCGGCCTGATGCCGAGCCTTCCAAGGCATGGATCTTCCTCTTCTTTCCTCTCAGGTCGTTGAGATGCTCGAAGTAGCCGTCGGGCACAGGCGTCACATACTTACCGCAGAAGACGCCCACCTCGAAATCCTGTGTTTTCGGATCGCGCGGGGAAAGCTCTGCGCAAGCGGCCTTGAGGTCGTCGAGATCCTGGTAAATGACCTCTTCAGCTCCGATATGCTTGGCAATATCGAAACGATCTCGCTTGTGAGCGACCAGCTCGCTGGGTGATGCCAGGTCGATGCCGCTGGGAACGGTCAGCAGCTGACGCCTCGCACACGCCACTGCCATCTCCATCCACTGGACGGGCGAAAACTCACTAGATGTGCGGGTGTGTGATAGGCGGCGCACAGCTGGCAAAAATGACTTTGCGCGCGCCGGATTCCCTCGCCATGCTCACAATCTCACGGCTGGTCGTGCCACGGACTATACTGTCGTCGACAAGCAAAACACAGCGACCCTGGAACTCGGACGCCATAGCGCTCAGCTTTCTCCGCACGCTCTTGGTTCTGGCTCCCTGACCCGGCATGATGACTTCAAGAAACACAGATATTAGAATGTGCTTGTTGTGTACAAGTGCGCGGAATGGGCCAGACTCACATGTTCTGAAAACATAGCGGTTCTTCACGAACGCATGACACAAGGGCTTGCCCAGAGTCTCGGAGACGACACCTGCCGAGACATTGGACGTCTCCGGAATCGGGATAACAACATCGATGTCCTTGATGGCTTCCTCCCCTAGTTCGGTGCGGATCCTCTGGGCAAGCATCTTGCCCATGTTTTGACGCGACCTGTACACCGAGATTCCATCAATTGTGGTATCCGGACGGGCGAAGCTGCAAATACACATGTCAGTACAGGACGAGAGCGGCTTTTTTTTCTGCGTGAACGTCAGGGCAAACATTGGGGGAGCATACTAGACAAACTCGAAGATATCCGGAGTGTAAGCCGCGGGCTCCTGCACCTGGTGAAAGACGGGTTGCCGACCCTTGCCAATGAAGACGGCCTGGCCGGGCATGATGTCCTTGATGTCGGAGAAGCCCAGCTGGCGCAGTGCGACATCTTCCGACGCTAGCATATAGTCGGTGGCACCCTCTAGGGTCTTGGATGGCCGGCTGCCCATGACGAGCGGCCGGATGCCGTTGGGGTCCCTGAAGCCAAGAATTCCGTAGCCAGCGACCAAAGCGGTACAAGCCCATGCGCCCTTGCAGCGCTGGTACATACGGCCGAGAGCCTTGAACAGGTCCTCCTCGTTCACGCGGGACTTTCCAGTCTCGTTGAGCTCGCTAGCAAATATGTTCAGCATCAGCTCGCTGTCGCTGTCCGTGTTGACGTGGCGGTGGGCGGTCTTGTCGAGGAAGTATGCCAGCTCGGGGGCGTTGATCAGGTTTCCGTTGTGGCTGAGAGCCAGGCCGTAGGGTGAGTTGCAGTAGAAAGGCTGCGACTCGGCGGACGAGCTCGTGCCGGCGGTCGGGTAGCGAAGGTGGCCGATGCCCATGAATCCGGGGAGATCGGGTATGCGCTTGCCCTCCAGGAAGACCTTGGATGCCATTCCATTGCCCTTGCACTGGTAGATGCGTCCCGCAGCAGTACACATGGCGATGCCGCTAGCATCTTGGCCACGGTGCTGCAGGAAGTACAGTGCCTCGTGGAGGTCGCCGGCGCCGAGGCAAGGTGTCTTGGGGTCGTCAACATGGCCCAGGATCAGGCCGAGAATACCGCACATTATGTCAGGTACGATACGCGGAAGTGGTCAGGCTATTTAGTATAGGTGCCCGGCAAGGCAAAAGGAAGCCTGGAAGGAATCAACAGACAGCCAAGGTCAGTTTCGGGTCGGCAACGACGGCCTTCGTGTGGGAAATGGTTTGCGAATTGGTGGGGTGCTGGTTGAGGCGGCTCGTCAAAGAGCCAAAGTAGCGAGGGAGGCGTTCAGATCAATAAAAACTGTTTTCCGCATCGTGTGCTCGGAAGTCAAGCATTATATTTTGAAGATCATCATGTGGAATTGGGCAAACGGTATGCCATGGTGACGGTTTCTTGGATCTGGAGGCATAGACAAACCTTGCTCTGGCGGCCCTTTGGATCGTGGGCGCTCCTCCGATATCTCGGCGTGCCGACCGAATCTTGTCCGCCGCTACCGGAGACTGCTGCCAAGCAGCACGGAGGCGAGAGCGACGATGGAGGGTGAGGGCACGTGGCTCGTGGCCAGACGGACGTCCAAGATCAAGGCGGGAAGTGTTGGGCAGGACAACCTGGGGAGGCGTCGATACTCAAGTCGTGGCAAGCCCGGCAGGTCTCCATTTTGAGAACTTTTTCTGAGTTTTTTCTCTGGAAACTCGAGAAAGAAATCCGCGGGTCAGTGATTTTTTTTTCTCGCTGTCACTGCCTCTGATAGGCTTGCCCCACCCATTGACAAACGGACGGCGGCTCACCAAAAAATGGAAGCCCCAATGACCAATTGGTGGGGTAAGTGGGGCTTCGCATGCAGGGAACATGCTGCCATGCGAGTGCCCCTTCCTTACGGGCAGGGGCGACACGATTGCTGGTACCAAGCGGACCCGATTTTGTGCTTCTAGCCTCGGAATCGAGATCTCATCACACTCTGACTGCGGGTGACACAGCTTGGGAAACTTCGGGCGTAACCTTCCTAGCCATTTATTGGCCGCGACCCCTCAACAATCCAGGCCATCGCGTTGATTCCCGCCCCTCTGGCAGCCGAGGATAGCACAGCAACAACAGCCACATGGACGACGGGATGAGCCAACAACCTTATCTCGCATAAGATGCGGGTGCAGTTGGGCACAGGCACATGACACACGTGGCTAGCGGGTGTCGTCAAACGAGACGCGAGTATCACCTCTTGATTCTGTGTCACTTGAGATTGGAGTTACGGCCTCAACTTCTGTCGATCACACCCTTTAAGAGACGGACCGACGCCGGACTTTTATACCACGCGATCGCCTACATATCCGAGTAGGCGTTGAGGGCCAGTTGGCCGCCTAGGTGAGCGTACAGCACATTGCTACCGGGCTTGATGTCGCCGTTGCGGATCATGTCCATCATGCCGGCCAGCGACTTGCCCTCATAGACGGGATCCGTGATGAAGGCCTCGGTGCTGGCGCCAAACTTGATGGCTTCGATGGTGCGCGCGTCGGGCACGCCGTAGGTGCCGCCGTGGTAGCGGTCATCCAGCTCGATATCGGCGTCGGTCACGTTGTCGTCGCCCTCGAGCCCGATCTTGGAGCCCGTCACCCTCGCGATCCGCAGCACCTGCTCGCGCGTCTGCGGCACAGTCGCCGACGCGTCGATGCCGATCACCCGGCGGGGCTTGGAGCCGTTGCGCTTCTGCGCCAGCTTGAAGCCCGCCACCATGCCCGCGAAGGTTGATCCCGTGACGGCGCAAACGATAACCGTGTCGAAGAAGATGCCCAGCTCCTTCTCCTGCGCCTCCACCTCGAACGCCCATCGCGCGAAACCCAGTCCGCCCAGCGGGTGGTCGCTCGCGCCCGCCGGGATCGAGTACGGCTTCTTTCCCTTCGCCTCCAGATCAGCGACGGCGGCCGCGAGCGAGTTTTTGTGCTCGATGCCGAAGCCCGAGGGATCCAGCCTCACGTCGGCGCCCATCAGCCTCGACAGCTGGATGTTGCCGATTTTGCCGTAGACCGGGTCGGACCAGTCCGGCACCCAGTGCTCCTGCACCAGCACGGCCTGCAGGCCCAGCTTTGTGGCTGTGGCCGCGACTTGGCGAGTGTGGTTGGACTGCACGCCGCCAATGGAGACAAGCGTGTCGGCCTTCTTGGCTAGGGCATCAGCCGCGAGGTACCTGCCACCCGCACGGATGTCTCTTTAGCGCTTTCCGACTGCGGCGGAAAAGAAGAAAGCGGGGTGAAAAGAGAAGGAAGTCTCACTCGAGCTTGCGCGTCTTGTTTCCCCCATAGGCTAGGCCTGAGTTGCAATCATCCCGTTTGGCGTATACGTTGACCTTTCCGCCAAGGGCCTCGGATATGCGGGGGAGGTGCTGGATGGGCGACGGCCCGAAAGTCAAACTCTCTCGCGGGATGCTAGCGAAGGGCTCCGGGAGCCTCAGGTCGAGAGTGCTCATCTTATTGAGTTCCGCGTAATCGTACGCGACTATGGCTTGTATGCTGGCCGAAGTACCGTCTCGCTGCGTAACTGACACCAGCAACGGGTATGATCAGGTAACTCGTGTATCTGCCTACCAGGATAGAGGCGCTTCACCTCGTATAAATTCGAGTCAGGCATAAAGGAGGGGTTCAAAGTGGTGCGATGCTCGGCTTGCTCTCGGCCGCATCTCAGTGCCACCTCGGGGGCCCATCGGCCTACTGCGATACGCCCGCCCGCCCCAGCTGCGGGGTGACCGAGCCGATACCATCGAGTAATCGAAAGGGTCAGCACCCAAGACTACCCTTTGCGGTGATGCCCTGTTGTCTTGGCAGCAGGGTGGGCGTGCAGTTTCCCGTCGGGGCTTGAGCACAGCCCAGAAAGCTGGACGGAAAAGCCCTTATCTCGTGTTGGGTTCTTTGGACCCCTCACCGAACTCGGCGGGCCGTAATCGGCAAGCTCGACAATCGACAAGGGCAGTGTGGAGCCGCGTGTTTACAACGTACCCCTTATTCTGCTCCCTCCTGTCGTCCGCATCTTCACTTGCAAGTTATCATCAGCCACGTCGCAAGCAGCTACCCGGCCTTTTGGTCTTGAAAGAGTTGGGTTTGATTTCGACATGTGCCACAGAGGGCATTCAAGACACTCCACCTGGAGTGCAGCCGCTACAGTTCTAAAGCCATCTCCCTCACGACGGCGTTTCCCAGGCTGTCCGGCACGACACGCATGAACCGCGCGACAAGCTTGCTTTCCTCCGTGTATCTGGCGCCGGTCCAGATATGGCGGCTCTCGAGCGGAGGCGCCGCGCCGTCGCCAAGGCTGCCTTCTTCCTCGAGCCCGACAAGCGCCAGCAGCGCCACTGCCTGCGCCCGCGCGTCATGGGCACCCTCCCGCTGCTCGCCGAAGCACAGCAGCTCGATCGCCTCCACACGCAGCGCGCGGTCGCGACACTGCGCCGCCACGAAAGCCATAGGCGCTACCAGCCCCGCGCCTAGAGTAAAGCCGAGACTCGCGCTGCCACCAGAGGACGCTGGGCTGCGCTGTTGCTCCAGCCCCTGTCTCTGTTGGGAAGGAAGCAAGTTCCTGACCAGGCTTATCATCTCGGCAAAGTTGCTGGTTAGCGTGTCATACGTCAGCGTTGTCGGGTCGAGGCAGCCCGCGACGAACGTGTCGCAGAAAACCAAGTGAAGCTCCATGACTGAGAGAGCATGCATTGTTTCCGACCGCTGCTTGGACGTCGCGTCAAAGAGGCCATCGCTGCTCCACGGCCGCTGTAGGTCCAGCAAGGGGTTGTTCATTGCCTGGTGCTCTGCCAAGACGGTGCGCCACCGGCCCAGAAGCGCCCTGAACTCGCCCTGCGCCACCAGGAGCGAGGCCAGATCCTCTTCGACCGCAGCAGACGGCGACACGCCGCTGCTTCGGACGTAGCTTTGGCCGAGCCAAGCCTGCCGCCTCGCCCACATCAGGCACCGTGTGCTGAAGTCGCTCCACATGGAAGCGAGCTGCTCGATATTGTCATGTCCCTGTGATGGCGGTGGTGGTGGGAAATCGCTTTTGGGCGTCGTCCTCAGCAGCGCCAGCGTCCTCTCGCCTTGCTGGCGCGGGAAGAAGGCGCACATGCCGCCGAGCACAGACAGACGTGGGAGTATGTGCTCGATCTCGTGCATGTCGTCGTCCTCGTCGTCGTCGTCGCCGTCGTCGTTGTCGTCTTGGCAGGAAAAGGACTTGTCGTAGCCGAAGCTGCTGCTGCCGAGCTCGTCATTCTCGTCGCATAGGTCGACGCTGCTCAACCGCTCGTCCCAAGACCCAGCGCCGCCTCCTCCGCAGATTGCTTCCGGCAACCGCGGCATGGGTGGCGACTCCCCGGTTAATATTCCAAGCGAGTCCCTCAGCAAACTCATACCGCTCATGATCAGCCCGTCGGCCGCCTCGTCGTTGCCCTGCAGCAGCTCATACGTGACGAACAGCACCGTCGCGATCAGCACGCTCCTCGGCGGACACACCCCCGCGCTGCCGCCCATGCCCATGCGCTCGCGAAACGCCGAAACCGCCTCCGTGTAGTGCGCTATCGCCGTCTCGTGGTGGCGGTCGCGCACCGTCCCGTGGTGCGCCACGTCGAGGCGGAACGAAGCCGGCCCGCCACCACCGTCGGCATTGTCGTGGCCTGGACGCAGCAGCATCATGCTCGCAGCCTGGGCCGCGATGGCCAGCACGGCCGACCGGACGCAGCTGTCGCGCTCCATCTCGCCCGGCACGGTCCGCGACCAGAAGCGGGACGGGATGGGGCCGGCTAGGGCGCGGGAGAGGGTGTTGTGGAAGAGGTCGAGATACGCGGCGTCGCCGTCGCCGTCGGCCGGGTCGGTGTAGCAGGACGAAGAGGATGATGGCGATGAGGGATAGGGGCTTGAAGGCAGCTGCGGTGGCGGCGGGAGCGGGGAGATGGCGGCCGGTGGAGACGCTGCCGGTGAGAGCACGTACGCGGTGCTGCTGCTGCCGTCACTCGTTCTCCTGGCATCGTACGGCGATGGTGATGGCGACGGGCTTGCCGATGGCTGTGGCGGTGGCGGAGGCCGGGGAAGGAGGGTGCGGACGGGAAGGTCGGGGCGTCTTTGCCGCTTTCTCCTACCGCCTCTACCGTCTCCAGGCGTCCCGTCGCCCTCCTGGTAGCCGAGACACTCTACGGAGGCCTTGACGCAGCGGCCGCAGGTGGGTTTCGTCTCGTCGCACTTGACGTGTCTCTTCTTGCATGTTATGCAGCCGCTTTTCACCTTGGGCCGGCTGATACGTCTCCGTTTGGGGGCTTCGGGGCTGGTGGTGGCCGTCGTGGCGGCGGCGATGGCGGTGGCGGCGGCAGAGGGATGTAGGAGTGCCGGCGACGGGGCGAGCCCCCGGGAGATGCGTGACGCTTGCGGTGGATTCATGTTCTCTTCGCAAACCATCTGTTATGATGGTGTTTCCATCGTGCATTTTCCTTGCGTGGCCTTGCGTGGTTGAGCCTGTTTCATATCTATTTCCATATCGGGGAACTTCTAACGTCTACCGCAGGGCCTTATTATAACCGTCGTCTGCTCGCCAAGATATATTTCTGAGCACACATCTGACGGCGGTACTCGGCGTAAAGCCAAGCGAGTAGTTTAAACTGCTGCCTGGTCTCGAGCAATACAAGTGCCCCTGACGCGCCGAAGCGGATGGCCAACAGCTCGAGCCAGGGGGAGGGGTAGCGGGTTTGCCGGAGCTGACCGCCTCTTGCCTATTTCGGCGCAGCGCGTCGGCAACGTTGATCCACAAGAGGCACGGAGAACTGCGCCCGCCGTAGACCCAGAGCACCAGCATACCGACTTTCTCTCCAAGGCCCTTGACTAGTCGGAAAGGTCGGGTACAAAATCTGAGAGCGGTACCGATACACACGGCGAAAGCGTCCGTATGTGCCGCTTCGGAGCTTTTGAGAACAGCATAGAACTCCATAGAGCGTTCTCGTGACGCAAACACGAGATCGAAATCGGGCCTCCTGGTTTCCGCCACTCGCTTCAGATGTCCCGATGTACCTATCCTGGCAGCAAAGCCTCTTGGGGATTGGCTACAATACAGTGCTGCCTGGCGCTCTTGGGCAGCTCTCAAACCAGAAACGGTTGGATAGCAGCTGGGGCCCCAAGGCTGTGTCGGGTATGAGGGCGAGTTTACTCTCTATTGGCCCCCACGATCAGATCTGGTGATCAGTAATCTCCCCTGCCGTCGGCACTCAGCTGGGCGGGGTCTCGTCTGACATTTTGATACCCCAGCCTCGGCTGCTCCAGTTGTGTGTCTGCACATAGAAACAGGCATACAGACGGTATTTAGCACGGCTTGCTTATCTATGCATGATGCCAAAGGAGAAAGGCAGGTGGAAACAATTCTCACCGTGACGGCGCTGTTTCACTACATCTGAGCCTCAAGCCACTGCCGCGGCCAAAAAAGAGGCTCTTCTAATTTGGTAATTCTAAATGGCGGCGCCCGGCCATTCGCGCCAGCCCGGACCCCAACCGCCTTGTCAGCCCGGTGGCCGGCAAACAAGCGCAATGATCTGATCCAACCTTTATTGCCAAGCGAGATCTGGATGGCCAAGGATGCAGATTTGGAAGGACGCGGTAAGCAGGGCTGCAGGGAGCTAGCCGTCAGGCGGGCAGAGGAAACAACCCGATAGGAGGCCAGCCGACGATGTATTGCCATAGGGCTTGGTGTGAGCAGTGCCAAGCTGCGGGATTGAACCGAACCTTTAAATTACCACGAGAAGCAAGCCAGAGGGATGAATAGAGTCTGGACCAGGGGGCCAGCATGGGTTTAGCGCTGACATCCGTTCTCGTAGAATCCGGGGGTGCGGTTGGTCAATGGCTTTGGACGCCGGCTGTCCCACTTTGGTATTAAGATTGTCCCTCAAGCTTCCAGCCCGTCGCCAGCGAAGTTAGCTCCCCACATCTGCCAGGCAGCCAAATACCGTATATGGCATTCTTCCCATTCTACGATCTTGTTGCACTGGATCACACAGATAGGCTGTGATACGTCGTCTTTATTTGGACTAGACACGCTCTAAGCCGCAATTGCGAACGATAACCTTCCTTGCTCCTCTTGCGTGGGATACGGCCATACAGCGCATGCAATCTCTACAGCTCCGGCTTGGCCTCAGACGGCGCGTCCGGCAGCGGAGGCAACCTTTTTGCCAAAAAGGCCTCCACTTCGTCGAGCTCCTCCAGACATGCCGAGTGGCCCATTCTGTCGAATTGCGGACAAAATAGAAACGCATGTCAGCATTTCGGTCTATCCACTCACGTGCTGCAGGCGTGCAGAAAGTAAAAGAAACAGAACGTACGGGTATGTTCGCATGGTCACGTTGTAGCCGCTGTCCTTCAGGAGGTCGTGCGAGAGTATGCCCATGGCAGTGGGCACCACGACGTCCTGGGTACCGTGTGCCATGAAGACGGGCGTGTCCTTGTTGAGCTCCGGGTTGGGGAGCTGCTCCTTGAACTTGGACGACAGAAGAAGATACGCCGACAGGCCCACGATGCCCGCCAGCTTGACTTTGGCGGTGAGGCCCGAAAAGATGGAAATGGCGCCTCCCTGCGAGAACCCACCGAGCACGATGCGGTCCGCGGGGATGCCCGAGTCGATCTCCTGCTGGATCATGCCGTGGAAATACTCTTGACTGGCCTTGATCCCAGCCTCGTCCTCGTTTTCGCGCAGGCTCTCGGGGGTCCCGTCGAGGCTGACCTGGAGGCGAAATGGCGGTACGCACGTCTGTGTCAGGATGGACAAGAGGCGCAGCAGGATCTCGATTCTGCATCCACCGGAGGCTCATATCTTACACGAGAGGGTACACGAGAGGATCTACTTACGATGTCGTACCAGCCGGGCATTCTCATGCCGCCCTATTCATTGTGTAGTAATCAGCCCCGAGAGTTAGCCGACGCGAAACGGTCGAGACTAGGGGTGAGCACGACAACCGCCCGCTGATGCTATCGTCGCACAAGCAGAAAATACGCCGCATGTGTGACCCGAACGAGTGGCACAATGCAGAATCAGACTTACGTTGCAGGTGATGGGGATGGACGGCGCATGAGGCAGGATGAACTTGACCTGTTCCAGCTTCGACCTCCGCCGCCAGTTCTCGACTGCCGAGGCCCAGCCGTGGCCGCTGTCGCCGAGGCCATGGACGAAGATGACGGTGGCGGTATGGCGAGCCACGGCCGGGAAGCGGAGGGGTGATGCGTAGGTGGGCATGGCGGCAGGGGAGGCGAAATGAGGAAAAGAGTGAACCTTGAGCAAAAAAAAAAGAGACTTTTGGGCAAGGCAAGGCACCAGCGAGTCACAATGCTCCCGGAATTATTGAGCTAGCTAAACGAGTAGACTCGATGAGGGACGGGCACCGGGTATCTTTCGACTGCGTCGCGATATCAGTTGTCTAACACGGCGATGTCATGTCGTCAGCAGGCACGAAGACGCAAGCACTCGCAGGACCCCACCAGCCCACCAACCGAGAGGAAGAGTCATCACGTGACCAGGCCCAATTGAGTTTGCAGCCACATTGGCGGCAGGAGTCTGCACGTTGAACAAATAATAAGACCCGATAAACCAATGGCGCGCACTGTGGATTTTGCATGGGAGATCCGCGTTAATTTCGGTCAATGTGCCTGCAATGCCGTAGTATCTGGGAAACCGCAAGAAAAAAAGAAAAAAAGAAAAAAAGTCCAAAGCCTCAGCCTTTGCTCCTGACCCGTGAGCGTCCTGAAACCAGGGAGAACTGCACGGAGATCCAGCGGGACAGGTCCTCTCGCTTCCTTGCTTCTCGCAACCTGATGGGACACTTGAGTGGGTGCGCTAGGCTAAAAAGGCTTGGACCTTTCTCGCAGTTTTCCAGAAAACACGGTATAAAAAGTTCCGTGACCGAGCACAGCCCCTCAGGTGCGTACCATTACATACACAGATGCCTGTCACTTATAAGCAGGATAAAATCGACCTGGCGTCGCGTCGCGTGGGAGATACAAGGATCGCCAAGACGCAGGGATTTATCCGCCAACGAAACGAGCCGCCCCAGAATTCTTCCACAACTAAAGGCAGAACAGCCGCTGCCGCACCATGCCGCCGCCGCCGCCGTAGGAAACAAGGCCAGCGGAAGTCTTTCCCCACCTCCGGAATACAAAGCGAATGAGACGGCGGCTTTCTTTATGCACCCGTCGCTTCTGCTCGGCCCGCCCAGCAAAGAAAACGGGCTGCCCTTGTCCGCGCTTTTGCATTATATTCTCCAATGTTACTGTGGTCTTCTCTGTGGGGATCGCCAGCCGCTGTTAATATAACAAAAATCCACCAGTCAGTCGGCCGCGACAGCTGGGCAGCCCGTGGCCTGATGGAAAAGGCCATGGTCGCAAGTGCTTGTTCTGTCACCTTTTGCTTTCCCCCTTCTTGGCTTCACGGGCCCGTGTATAACCCACCGCGATAGCAATCTGCAGCCGAACTGGTTATAAGGAGGACCTACGTCGTGTCTTTCCAGGTTTTGCCCAGCTGCCCCCCTGAGCCCGCCCTTCGTGTGGACATCACGACCCAACGCTCCGTAGCACCAACAATTACATGATGAAGAGCCTCTCAATCCTCGTATCGCTAGCCACCGCGGTCCTAGCCGCCAGCCGGACCAGCGCGCCGTCGGGCTGCATCACGGTCAGCAAGAGCGGCGGCGGCTTCGCCACCGTGCAGGCGGCCGTCGACTCGCTGTCGACGTCGTCGTCGGCCGACCAGTGCATCTTCATCGACCGGGGCACGTACAACGAGCAGGTGCTGGTGGCGCCGCGCAAGGCGCGGCTGAGCATATACGGCTACTCGACCGACACGGCGTCGCACGCGGGCAACGGCGCCACCATCACGAGCAGCAAGAGCCAGAAGGACGGCCTCTCCAACGACCAGACGGCGACGCTGCGCGTCAAGGCCGCCGGCTTCCGGCTGTACAACGTCAACGTCAACAACGGCTTCGGCGAGGGCAGCCAGGCCGTCGCGCTCAGCGCCTACGACGACAGCGGCTACTACGGCTGCCGCTTCACCGGCTTCCAGGACACGGTCCTCGCCAACACGGGCCGGCAGCTGTACGCCAAGTGCCTGATCCAGGGCGCCACCGACTTCATCTTTGGCCAAAAGGCCGTGGCCTGGTTTGAGAAGAGCGACATTCGCGTCGTCAGCAAGCAGCTGGGTTATATCACGGGTGAGTTTGTTGGAGCGCACTCTTGTCCGCATATAATGCCATGCCCGTGCCCCCAAGACTAACACAAACTCCTCCCCGCAAAAGCCAACGGCCGCGACAAGGACTCCAACCCGTCCTACTACGTCTTCAACTCGTGCAACATCCAGGCGGCGGCGGGCAACAACGTCCCCGCGGGTGCGTACTACCTGGGGCGGCCGTGGAGGGCCTACGCGCGGGTCGTGTTCCAGTACACGTCCATGACCAACGTCATCAACCCGGCCGGCTGGACGATCTGGAACTCGGGCGACGAGCGCACCGGCAACGTCCTCTTTGGCGAGATTGGCAACTCGGGCCAGGGCTCGCAGGGCAACCGCGCCCGCTTTGCCACGAAGCTGGGTAAGGGCGTGTCTATCAACGAAATCCTGGGCGACAGCCACCAGAGCGAGAAGTGGTACGACGCCTCGTATATGTAAATGAGGTGGAAACAGGCGACTTCCGAAAAAAAAAAAAAAAAAAAAAACACGACGGGGATGTCGCCGCAATGTCGGGCTTGAAAAAGAAAAAAATGGGGCGTTGCCTTTCCAGGCTGGCTGTCAAGTATATCGCAAACACTTCACTTCGCTTGTCTATATTGCCTGCTTCAATGCATGGGTGCCTGTTTTTGGCTCGCATGGCATACAAGCCCTTTCTGTACATAAATACGCACGCTTTAACAACTTCATTCGAGCTGCTGGCAGTTCCCGGGCTATCCATAACCACCATCATGCAAACACGCTCGGCAGTTTTCTAGCTCTGTCCAAATGCGGTTCCAGAATCAAGGCCGAACCCAGCAGATACGGATACACACGTGATGACCCTTACCGCCGTTATTTTCATCCCATGCGGGCATTCGGGGAAAAGGTTATTTCGGATCGCAAACCGTGATAAAGGGGGTGGCGATTCCTGTAATGTGGCGTCAGCCGGCCTGGCTACCCTATTTCTCCACATCTGGCATATTCCGTCAAACGGGGAGGGTGGCGATTCGAATCCGGGAACACGAAAGAAAGGCCCCGGGGCTACGGGGAAGACCTGTGTACATACCCGAAAGAAACAACCGCCCCGTCTTGGCGTCGTGCACAACGGTCGTGGTGCCGGGGAGCACGACCTTGTCCCTGTCCTCGATGATCTTGTCGGCCGTCAGGGTCAACTTTCCCCCAGCGGAAGACTTGCGGATGCGGAAGACGGTGGAGGGGGGCCGAAAGTTGAGGGGGTCGCTCATCATGGCCATGGCCTCGAGCGGCTTGGGAAACGCGGCGAGCCAGAGGTCGCCGTTCGCGTCCTCGGCCAGGTTGTCGACCGAGT
This sequence comes from Magnaporthiopsis incrustans, assembly GCA_003049425.1. NCBI lineage: Eukaryota > Fungi > Ascomycota > Sordariomycetes > Magnaporthales > Magnaporthaceae > Magnaporthiopsis > Magnaporthiopsis incrustans. Next base: position 2,668 of record PYSR01000114.1, on the reverse strand, counting down.
AGCCGTCCATGTCGAGGAAGGCGACCTTTTCCAGCGTCCTCGCGGCCGTCGTCTTGCCCGGGACGGTAACCTCCCGGTACGCCGTGATGGCCATGTCGCCGCTGGCCGGCACGTACAGCAGCCCGTCGCGGGCGAGGTGGAGGCCGTTGGGGTATCGGTGGCCGCTCGAGACCTCGTGGCAGCCCGAGCCGTCGCCCTGGCAGTAGACCACGTTCCCCTGTGCGATGAAGAAGGCGAGATTGGCTTTCTGTGCGGGGTTGACAAGGGTCAGCGCGGCTGCAGTGTAAACACAGCGCATAGTGTTTCTAAAAATAAAATAAAAAATGGGATACGAAAAGAATAAGACTATACCAGCCCGGCTCTCTCCTTGCTCTCGTTGGTCACGTAGAACCCATCCTCAACGTCCGTCCCAACGAGGGTAGGCCTGTTGGGCGTCGTGATGCCGGCCCTGTCGGCAAAGGTGCGGACGTGCCTCAGCTCGTGCGTCTCGGGCCCCGTCGTCTCGAACGCCTCGATGGTGGCGTTGGAGCCGACCTTCTTCTGGTCCAGCACTGCCCCTGTAGCCGGGTCGACCGAGGGGCCGTAGTTGGTGAGCGCGATGGTGACCTTGACCCTGCCGTCTTCCTGGACCTTGTCAGCGCCAGCTATGCCGTTCATGAAGATCCGCCCCTGGTCGTTGCCGGTATAGCCCTTCAGGGGCAGGACCCGGTGGACGAAGGAACCGTCGGGCTGGGGCTTGTCCAGGTCCAGGGCGATGATGGCGTCGATCTTTGAGCGGCCCTCCCAGTTTAATCTCTGCACGCTAGGGCGGGGGTTGGTTGCGCAGGGTCACAGTCGAGAACTTTTGTCAACATCTAGGTGGCCCGTGTCGTGGATAAGAGAGGTGCTTAGGCACCAAGGGGCCGGTCGGGACTCACACCGGCGTCCAGTGCGACCTTGCCGTCGGGTCTCCGCAGGCGAGGAACAGCTGCCTCGTGGCCTCGGACAGCCACATGTCCTCGCAGGCTTTAAGGCGCGGCTGGTTTTCGATGCGACGGCACGTGTAGGGGAAGTCGCTGACGGGCTGGAGGACTCGCCCGTAGGCGATGGTCTTCCAGGTAAGCTGCAGGGTGGGAAATATCGCGGCGACGATGACGACGACGCCGGCCGCCTTGAGCAGGATGCCGGCCATGGCGGCGGTAACGGGCGGAGGTGTATGCAGTGGATTCCGATGGGTTGTTAAGTCGGTTGGATCAGCCAGGCGTCGAGCCGGGCTTTAGGAGTGACGGGAGAAGCAGAGTAAATTCAGCAGATGATAAGGAGCCAGCTTTTCCTTTTAAACTGCAAAAACCGCCAGCCAAGGCTGTCACGTTTGAGAATTTGGGGTGGTTTCCCTGCAGCAGGCCAGCCCGATTGCAACGCCGCTTATATCTGGGAGAATGCGAATGCAACGGCGGGTTCGCAAAAAGCAGGGAGATGGGTGGCACGTTGATGGCTGACGACGCTGCCCGCACGGCGCCGGAGGATCATGCATGTGAGGTGAGGGGTAGCATCCTCTGGACATCCCCAGCGGAACAAGCTGTGCTTATCGACGGGCGCTTGCTGGATGACGTCGGGGCATGTGTCGATGGTTATGAGAAGGACTGGCTCCCGAGAGCTGTAGCCTCGATCTTGAGCGCTTCTGAGCGGTGGTGTCTTTCTAGTGCACGGCGGCCAAATGAGATATGCAGCTCCGACAACGCCAATCGAAGCCCGATCACCCAGCGTCTAGTAGGCTTGTATAATTCGTGTTTCCTTTATCCTTAACGGCGTATTTCTCTTAATGTTTTCTATATGCCTGTATTTTCTGTATTTTTTTTCGTATATTTTAAATCGATTCCTTTGACCAGCTTGGCTGTACAGTTTCCAAGGAGTGCAGGCCCTTATTTGATAAAAAGGACTTCGTGGCGGCGATTTGGAGCCAAAGCCAGACCAACACATGGCAGAGAACCTGGTGCCAAGCCTACTGGACGAATCAGAGACCAGCCAGGCTAGCCTCGATGTAGTGACAGCCGGGCCGCTCTCGTCAAATTCGCTGACATGCCGCGACAAGCTGCGGCTGCAGATGCTTGATGTCTCGCACAGGCAGGTCGGCCAGTTGGTTTGCAAGCAATTGATGGGTGTGGCTCCCTAATAATACGGCACCACGTCCCGCCGTTGGCCCACGCGGCTCCTTCCACGTGCGTGCAGGGCCTGATCACAGGTGTGGGTCCTCGGGTATCAAGTAAACAAATCGCGGGACAAAGCTCAAGTCCATCGGTTTGCAGCAACGCCGACCAGCCTCCTTGGTACGCGAATACGCCAACTCCACTTCGAAGCATCTTGTCCCTCGCTTTGATTCACTCTTTGCCCTCCGTGCCAAGGCGCTCGCCCGCCGGCCCCGTGTGGTGATCAAATGAGCAGCAGCCGTTGGAAGCCGGGCCACAAAACGAGCCGATAAGCGCCTAAAGAAATAACGAGGCCTACGAATCGAGCCACAGACAACCGCCGATGGCAACGACGTACGCCCCTGTCGGCGCCGACGCCAGTGACACGAGCCCTCCGCTCTCACCGTCGCAGCTTCCGCCGGTGCCGACGTCGCCCACCATGAGCTTCGCCTCGACCACGAACCCGCTCTCGGCCTACGCCGCCCTACCGCCCCCGCCCCCGC